>JACEVL010000611.1:447500-582033 GCA_020284085.1 Aporrectodea caliginosa | reverse complement strand
CTCATAACTGTCAATCATGATTATTGTATGCAGCACTGACCAATGATTGCGCATTGCGCTTATCCGTCATTCGACCTGATTGGCTGCGGCTTAGAACTGGTAACAAAAGACTTGGGTAGGTCAGTCCAGCATACAAGGGAGTGGCAGGCTGTTGGCCGGACTAGGGAACAATAGACTAGTAGGTCGTAGCCCGGGTTGGCCTATACCAGAAGACAATGGACTAGTTCAGTGCCCGCCTATAGTAGAACAATAGGGGGCGTGGCTTATGATTAGTATAACAATGGGGGGAGGGGCTTAGGACAATGGAGGGAGGGGATTATGTCCTAGTGGGCTCAAAGTGGAACTCGTATCACTACTTGCCATGACAGCTGCTGTTTTTGCTACATATAAGCGTTTATGAAAAGGCATGCGTTGTATTTCACAGTTAAGGAGTGCTTCACAAATAAAAAATAATTTAATCATACAAATGTAACGGTATGAGGAGCAATAGTGAACAATCCAATTGTAAATTAAGCGAATTGTTATGAAAACTTTAGTCTATAAGTTAGCATGCAAAATTTAGAGATTATTGCCTACCTCTAATTCAGCAACCATTTTCTAAATACAAAGAACTTGAAAACAAGCTTTTTTATTTGTAAGTAAGCTTATTATTCTTTAATTTGCTGAAATACAGTTGACATCTAGATTATTATTTAGAAAGAAGGTGCGTGGAGTTCATGGTGTTAATCCTAATTTATAATGTAGCTATTGAAACGCGACGTGCGGTTTTTGCGATCTCTACAAAAAGTGTCAAAAAGGCGCGACCCCTAAACATGCTCAGATCTCTTCAATTTTTTCACCACATGGTCTTCTTGTCAAGTGGAACAAGGGCAGCCTTGTGGAGCAGCATGTTTCAACAAAAATATTTTCCCCGTGTAAGTTTGGGCCACACTAATGTAATATATATGCATATATATATATATAGTCTACATATAGTCATATACATTATTATATGCATATTGACCTTATATATATATTGACCTATTATATATCAGAGATGGGTACGATTAGCTAGAATTGCTAATCGATTAGAATTAGAATTAGCTCCTGAAATTTGCTAATCGATTAGAATTAGAATTAGCAAAAGCTTCTAGCTAATCGATTAGAATTAGAATTATCAGCAGCTAATCGATTAGCAATTAGAATTAGATATCGATAGTTTGATACAGTGTATATATTTCCTTCATGAATTTGTCAAATTTTAATCAAAGCACAACAAGTTACTACAGCTAGTTGCTGTAGCCTATTAAAATACACAGAGCTGCAGCCTATTACAATGCCTAAATCTGTAGCTTATTACAATACCTAATGTTGCACAACTGTTATATGTGAGAACAGTCCACATACCGGCAGGCAACACCACATCGGTCAATACATGCTGCAGTTATTAACATTGCTACTGCATAAGCTCACTATTGCATTTTGCAATTATCATATCATCAGTGCATCACTTAGCCTATTGCGCCTAGCTTTTACGATGTAGCCAGCAGAACTAAATACAAGTTCCATGGCAGCTGAGGCTGCAGAAACACAGTGATGATTGAGACGAAGAACATGAAAACGTGAAAGATTTTCAGTGTTACATGAGCAGAATGGACATAGAGCCATGACCAGATAATTCAAGTTTGAAACAGCCTTCAGATAAGTAAGTAAGTAAGTATATTTTTCAAACTCAATGTTAATAAACTCATTCTTAATGAACGCTTAATTTTCTAACATCTAATCGATCAGCTAATCGATTTTCGATTAGCAATTAGCTGCAATTGCTAATCAATTAGAATTAGAATTAGCTTCAGATGACAGCTAATCGATTAGAATTAGAATTAGCTGTTTGTCTAATCGATTAGCTAATCGATTAGCATCTAATCGATTAGTTACCCATCTCTGTTATATATGTATATATATAATATATATATTTATATATACATGTATATATGTCAGTGTGTGTGCTTTGCTGAACAGATGGTGAGTATTAAGCCATGCATATTAATTGGATTCCTACAGGTGTCTGCATATAGTCGCAAGTGAAGCGCAAGAAAGAAGTTTTAGCATTTTAGTTACAGGTGGGAGAGAGAGAGAGACAGAGAGAGGGGAGAGAGAGAAGCAGACAGACAGACAGACATAGGCAGAGACAAAAATAGAGACAGAGAAATAGACAGACAGAGTCAGACAGACAGACAGACTTACAGACACAGAAACACAGAGACAGAAACAGAGAGGCAGAGAGGACAGTTAAAGTAGGTGATCGAGAAAGGAATATCACACGTATTGTATTAAGTTGCAATATAATGTGATGTAATGTTAATGAACATTTATATAGCGCCTCTCCAGTATATCTATCCAGAGGCGCTCTCTGCGCTAGCCTATATGATGTCAAATGCCATTACAAACGAATATACTACATCATTTAGCAAAACAATGCACGCACATTAAGCTGAAGGAATCGCCAGTGGCGGGCCCACGCACACACGTGGAACCAACCAACGGGTTCCAGCATGGATGTTCAGAGTCTCTGTATTAAATTGCATCGTATAGTAACACATAACTTTGCGCTGCCTACTAAAGATGACAGAAATTTAATCTCCAGTGTCTTTAATGTCAAAGAACGATTTTATGTAAGGAGTTGGTGCCATTGGCCCTTCACTATGGAACCAACTCCCTACATCAACTCGTTCTTTCATATTAACCGGTGGTCTAGGTGCTTCTCTTCGCTGTCTCAAGACCACTCTTTTCGCTCGGGTGTCTCGCACTGGAAGAGCCTCTGATTGATGTTCACTGTGAGAGGCGCTTTATAAAGTTATAAATACAATACAATACAAATAGCGATATGTCTATCTGTTTGTGTGCCAATAAACGAATACAATAATAGTATTGTATAGTATTGTATTGCATTCTATTGTATTGTATTAAATTGTTACTGTATAGTCTTGTGTAGTAACTGTATAAATAACTGTTTGTTTGTTTATTTTATTTTATTTATTTTATTAACTTTCTAAGACATTTCTTCTCTCGTGTAAATGGCTGCGGTATGTCAGCAATTGAACTCAATTAAACGAATATATATAGCATAGTATAGTATCGTATAGTATCTTATAGTCAGGGCCGCATTAAGGCTAGTGCGGGCCCGGATGCTGTGATAATTATTGTGATTACCTTCCAAAGGCCACCTCTGACATCTACCGGTTCACCACGCACATATTTGTAACATGCTTACTATAGTGTGTATTAACTGCCTAAAGACACTATGCACAATTAACGTTACATTACTATATGGACAGTTGAACACGCAATGATTAGTGTCAGGTAAACAACTATGAGTAGGCCTATTAGGCCTAATTAAATTAATTGTGACTTCGTATAGGCCTACTTATTTATGTCGAATAACTATAAATAATTAAATTATTTATTACCTCGTATTTAGCCTATTTATTTAGCATCATTTTCGCGCTAGATTTAACAGTCAGTTAATAACAAGCATATTAAAAAATTTCTTCACTTCCGGTTCCGAAAATGCGGGCCCCTCAAACTGCGGGCCCGGGTTCTGCAGCACCCCTTAAAGCGGCCCTGCTTACATGCATACTATAGTACAGTACAGTACAGTATAGTATTGTGTTGTATTGTATTGTATTGTGTGCATAGGTCCCTCTCTATGGAATCGACTTCCTCCTTCTCTACGCTCTACAATTCTCTCTAGTAGCATCTCTACCTCTTTCTCAAATCTTAAAACCTTCCTTTTTCCTCGGAGTACCTCGCACTGGGAGCGCTTCTGAAAGGCTTATGCTATGAGAAGCGCTTTATAAATGATCAAATACAATACAATATATACGTTTATTCACCACGAAGGTAGAAAACACAATAACAGACAAACAAACAAAAGTAAGAATACAACGTTAAGTGCATACAGATGCAAAACTAGCATACATGAAATGATCAATTCTGCGACCTAACGTAGATAATGTCAATATCATACTGATGACAAAGTGGCACAAGTTCAATATTGTAGCTATAGCCTTTGCCACAAACACTGAGGACACTGTTATTATGGCTTCCATACAACAATTTACCAAAAAAAATTAGTTTACGCATGTGTAGCATATGACAGAGGTCTATCCGACCAGAATAGAATTGGATGTCCTTCACAGATTCCCATTTATGCATGTTAAAAATCTTTCTGTAAACGTTATTCCAACACACATTTAACTGACGCATCTGGGCTGTTGGTAAATTAATAGACTCTAAGGAATAAGTTAACAGAGGGAGGACAAAGGATTCCATCAATCTCAATTTCACATGCTCGGATACATATTTTGAATGACAGAATATGGCATTAGCTGAAGCATAAAAACGTTTAATTGCAACCGAAATATCAATTTTGGTTGCAATATAATATAATATAATAATATTGTAATGTATTGTATTGTATTGTATTGCATTGCATTGTATTGTATTGTATTGTTGTTTCTTGTGCAGCAGCCGTGATAAACGATGAGAGTCGGCTGATGTCTTATCTCTTCAAAGACTACAATCGCAATGTTCGTCCTTTGATGAACGTCAGTCGCCCGGTCCAAGTCTCCATCGCATTCTACCTCACGAAGATACTCGCTCTGGTACATCAACACCAATCATAAGATATTAACAATTATTAGAGCAGATAACAATAACAATAATACCAATGACAATAATAGACTTATAGTAATAGTTATGAAAATACAATGTTAAACACAGCAGTAATAGTTGTAGTGCTGGTTTTGTTGGTAGTAGTAGGAGTAGTAGTAATAGTTGTGGTTGTAGTAGTAATAGCGTTAGTAACAGTAGCAGTAGCGGTAGTTGTGTTGTAGTAGTAGGCCTACTAGCGGTAGTAGTAGAAATAGTGGTAGTAGCGGTGGTAGTAGTCGTAGTAGCGGTGGTAGTAGTCGTAGTAGAAGTAGAAGTAGTAGTAGTAGTAGTAGTAGTAGTAGTAGTAGTAGTAGTAGTAGTAGTAGTAGTAGTAGTAGTAGTAGTAGTAGTAGTAGTAGTAGTAGTAGTGGTAGTGGTAGTGGTAGCGGTAGCGGTAGCAGTAGTAGTAGTATTATCGTATCGTATCTATAGATTTAGACAGAGCCTCTCACAGAATAACTATTCAGCACGACCAGTGTTTCGGTTAACGCCCAAATGGCCGTTTTTAGGTCCATAAAAAACGTCCAAAACGTCCAAATTTTTGATGTAACTACAACCAAAAAGTAGCCTATATATAGGTCAGGACATAAATACGTCCACTTGTTGGACTCTAACGGAAACACTGAGCACGACAAGTAGGCTAGTGGTAGTATTAGTAATAGTAGTAGTTGCATTAGTAGTTGCTGCAGTTGAAATATCTCTTAACGTATATCATTTCCTTGCTGAGTAATTCCTCCTATCTCGGCTAAAATTACTGATGTTTCATGAAGATGATAGCGATAAATAAGGAAATAACGACGAGGAAGATACGATAAAAATATAAGAATAATGGTGCCGGCGATAATCATATTAATATGGAACATTTTTGGACTCTCTTGGATATGTGTGGAATGGCCATGATGACGACATCGACGACGCCAGTGATGATGATGATGATGATGATGATGATGATGATGATGATGATGATGATGATGACGACGACGACAATATTAATAATAATATGGCGTTTCTGATTTGTTAAAGCGCCTTGTAACGGCATGTGCTGTGTTACGGCGCGGTAGAAATTGTCGGTTTCATCGTCGTCATCGTCATCGTCGTCGTCATCGCCATCATCGTCATCATCATCATCATCATCATCATCATCATATGGCGATGGGGATGTGGATGAGGATGACTTAGTGTAGTTCACCAGGGTCTAACCTCGTTTCGCTCTTCCGTCGAGAAATAACAAGGACATAATCCGTAGGGGAGGGTGGTCGATGTCCGACCTTCACGAAAGTATATATACTTCTCAGAACATCCACAGATTTATCTATGCTCTCTATTTAAAAATCTGGACGACAGCCTTAAGTGATGATCCAATAGACGCTGGAACCCTGTCAGACGCTGGTTCCATGCAGACACTGGTTTCATGCAGACGCTGGTTCCCTGTCAGACGCTGGTTCCATGCAGACGCTGGTTCCCTGTCAGACGCTGGTTCCATGCAGACGCTGGTTTCTTGCAGACACTGGTTCCATGCAGACGCTGGTTCCTTGCAGGCACTGGTTCCTTGCAGACGCTGGTTCCATGCAGACACTGGTTCCATGCAGATGCTAGTTCCTTGCAGACACTAGTTCCTTGCAGACACTAGTTCCTTGCAGACGCTGGTTTCTTGCAGACGCTGGTTCCTTGCAGACGCTGGTTCCTTGAAGACTGCTGGTTTCTTGCAGACGCTGGTTCCTTGCAGACGCTGGTTCCTTGCAGACACTGGTTCCTTGCAGACGCTGGTTCCATGCAGACACTGGTTCAATGAAGACACTGGTTTCATGCAGACGCTGATTCAATGCAGATACTGGTTCAATGCATACGCTGGTTCCATGCAGACGCTGCTTCCTTGCAGACGCTGGTTCCATGCTGACACTGGTTCCTTGCAGGCACTATATATATAGTTCCATGCTGATTTCGACGGCTGGCGCCTAATGAACAGGCCGTCAATTTGAGACGAAGTTTCAGATCTATGGTAAAAGTCTGCTAATGGTTTGGTTAGTTACTGTTTAAGAACGCTACGTCGTAATAAAGATGATTAGCGTCGCCCTCCTCTTTTATTCGACCTTGGGACCGGCGCTATTCATTGCAAAACCGGTCGAGGTCTTATTGTCGCCATATGAAAACGTGTACATATGCGTTTTACTACCAGAGTACTTACGGTTGGTGGTGGAAAGGGTCGCGTGCTAGAATCGGGAGAGGCAGAAACGTGGATAGCTTTGGAAAGGAATGGACGCGAAACTTCAAACTATCTAAGCCTTTGTATTCGTAAACTCGAAATTTCTTAAGCGCTGCTTTTAAGTTGCTAAGCTCAGTGCACAAGCTTATTCACGAGCGCATATGTAAGACTAACAATCTCAGCATATACCCCAAATCACACCTTTTTCTTAGCTGTGGCTGGGCTGGGTGCGCTTTTTTGCAGGCTGTCTGTTCTGTTAGTAGTTAAGATTGTTTCAATTGCATAACATGTAAATGTACAGCGCAGTGCGTTTGTCAGGCGCTTAAATAAAGAAAAGATTATTATTTATTATTATTATTATCAGAGTAGGTCTATTGAAGAGGCGCTATATAAATTCACGGAGTGAATGAATGAATGAACTGCGGCCATTATTGCATTCGTTGCACTGGCTGCACATGGAGCTAAGAATCCATCTCAAAATCTGCATTACATCTCACAAGGTGCAAAATCACTGCTAATACATCACAACCAAGGCGCCCATCACGTCCTACTACTCATTTTACAAAGCCACCTAGCAACTGACAGGCTGAGTGGACCTATGGGAGGTCATTGATCCCGCTTCCTACTTTGATATTCTGCTCTTCACGCCAGTGATGTTACCATTCATCTATCGTTTCCCCCCCATACATACACACACATACACACACATACATACACACACATACACACACATACACACACATACATACACAAATACACATACATACATACATAAACATACATACGTAAACATACATACGTACACACATACACATACACATAAACACATAAACACATACACACATACACACATACATACATACGCATACATACATACACACATACACAATCATTCACATACACACACACACACACACATACACACACACACATACACACACACACATCTTGCTCTCGATCAATGGAACCTGGTACTCTTGATGTTTTCTACAAACGAACAGTGCTTGTCTCTGGGGCTTTCTCTGGACATCGTTGGTCCATACTTTACATTCTGCCGTCCAATTCAGTTCTCTGATGCGAAATTTCAGATCCTAACTTAACGCTGTCGAGTTGTGTAGTCGCTCTAACATCTGGTTTCTCCGATATATTATTATCTGGGATTTCGATCCGGTTTTTCCAATGGATTATACGATGGTTTTTTCGATTTCCTCAGAAGTAGATTAGAGTAGAATTACACGCCCACTCGTAATCTCGCTGCATGCACTCAAACATACGTACATGCATACTTACATGCAATACATACATACATATAAACATATATACATAGTACTGCATACATGCGTACATACATACATACATACGTATCAATCAATCAATCAAAAGTTTTTATTGCCACCGTTTCAAAATATTAAGCATACAATTTTCCGCTCTGATTAGAAACGCACAATAGGAGGCCCAGAAGGAACCAAAGTCCCGCTAACTAGGGACATCTAGATGAGTGTTACATTTAATAAAACAAAGCCAATGAACATCAAGAATTAACAGTAAACCAAAGAAAGTACAATAGTCATGAGCAGCATAACATGTCACTTTTTTTGGTCTTAACTAGATAAAACATATTTCTACACGCAAGGTACAGGTGAATTACAGTCGTTAATTAAGTGTAGGCGTAGCATTTTCTTAAACATGTGTAAATTTCGTGCATCGCGAATGTCCATGGGAAGGTTGTTCCAAATGGCAGTACCAACAGATTTAATGGAGAACAGGCGTGTATTGGTGTGAGCAAAACAGGACGAAAGGCTTTAGCATTTCTTGTTTGGTAAGAGTGTATTTCTGTACCGTGCTGGAAGAAACCTCTAAAGGCCAGAGGGAGTAGGCCATGCTCGTATCTATACAGAAACTCCCCAATTTGAACCGTCTTGATCTGCTCAATGTTAAGCAATTTAAGGATAGAGAATAAAGGAGCTGTGTGCTCTCGTGGACAGGCTCCTGCCACAATGCGTATTGCTCGCTTCTGAAGGATTACTAGTCTGTTCAATCGTGTGTCGTATGTTGAGGCCCATATCAGATTACAATAGGTTAGATAAGGATATACAAGAGAATAATATAACTTCATTCGAATTGGTTGGGGTAACATATAAGAGGTACGAGCAAGAATACCTATATTTTTTGCAATTTTAATGGCGATATTATGTATGTGTTCCTTCCAAGTCATGTGTTGATCCACATATACCCCTAGGAATTTAGTCGAATTAACCTGAGTAATGGGAACATCGTTAATATTCAACGACATCTGGTTATCTAATGGCCCAGATTTTCCATGTGATTTAAATATAATGAAGTTCGTTTTTTCCAAATTAAGAGTAAGTTTGTTAGCACAGAACCAATCAGCAGCCAATGTAAGTTCTGCATTGACAGTTTCAAAGAGAGAATGCAGTGACTTGTGGGAGTAAAAGACATTAGTGTCGTCAGCGAATAGAATAAAGAATAAAATTGATGATACATTAGGCAGGTCGTTAATGTAAATGAGAAATAACAAAGGACCGAGGTTAGATCCTTGGGGTACCCCAAAGTTAATTACCTTAAGATCAGAGAGGGCTCCATTACAACAAACGCATTGAAGACGATTGTCAAAATAGCTGGCAAACCAGTCTAGCTGCATTCCACGTATTCCATATGATTCTAATTTACACAGGAGAATTTCATGGTCAACGGTATCGAATGCCTTTGCTAAGTCGAAGAATATACCTACAGCATATTCGTTATTCTCGATAGCACTAGATATCTTGTCTTGCATGCTTATCAGATTCATATAGGGGGAATGCCCGGCCTGGAAACCATGTTGGGAGTGAAAGATGATATTTGATTTTTCCACAAAGTTATAAAGGCGATCGTACATTATCTTTTCATAGAATTTAGAAAAATAAGGGAGAATTGATATGGGTCTATAATTCGTTTCATTATCCTTTGCTCCTTTTTTATAGATAGGAACAACTTTAGCAATTTTTGTAGCCAGTGGAACTATCCCCGTTTTAAAGGAGCAATTGATTATTTCTGCTAATGGGGTAGCTACACTAGCTATGTGGGGAGTCGCAATACAGGGATCGATGTCGTCAACCCCCCTACTGTGAGTAGAACGAATGGTGTAGCTTCGATTCAGTATTTCTTCTGGAGAAGTTGGGGAAAGGACAAAGGAGTTGGGTATAGGTGGTTTCATATACTTTTTAAAGGAGTGTGAGGAATTCGGTATTTTTTCCGCAAGAGAATGTGCGATGTTTGTAAAATAGTTATTGAACTTATTAGCCATAATTTCAGCATCCTCTATCCTGACTCCATTAATTATTAATGATTCAATTTTTGATTCATGTTCCCCCATTTTCACTATAGACCGGATAAGACTCCAAGTTTTTTTAAGATCATTTTCATATTTGCAAAACTCGGCTGCATAGTAGTTTTTCTCTGCTCTAATTCTGACCGCTTTGAATTTATTTCTATATGCAGTGAATTTGCATACATACATGCAATCATACATATATACAATTATACATACATACATACATACATGCATTCATACATAGATATATATATACATATACATACATACATGCGTACATACATACATGCGCATGTACATACATACATACATATATACATACATACATGCGTACAAACATACATACACGTCAAAGCGTCCTCTCAGATCCTCTGACCGGCTTGACCTTTTTGTTCCCCGTGTTAGGACCACAATGGCTCAATCCAGATCCTTTGTGTGCATAGGTCCCTCTCTATAGAGTCGACTTCCTCCTTCTCTACGCTCTACAATCCTCTCTAGTAGCATCTCTACCTCTTCCTCTCACCTTAAAACCTTCCTTTTTCCTCGGAGTACCTCGCACTGGGAGCGCTTCTGAAAGGCTTATGCTATGAGAAGCGCTTTATAAATGATCAAATACAATACAGTACAATGCAATACATACATACATACATATTTACATACATACATATTTACATACATACATACATACACACATACATACATACATACAAACACACATGATTACACTGACCCAGTTAGCTTCATTGCCAACATTGGCAGGGCCGTAAATCTGTTTCAAGATGTGGGGAGGGAAAACTGCCTCTTCGGAAGTGTGCCATTAAGAAGCCCACTACTGAGTTCAGTTACACTTACACACTAGGTTAAAAATCAAAGTTATTGGGAACATTTATATTATCTGCACCCTAAATTTTTCAGACATAAATAAATCATCTGCACCCTACATTTTAATGTTTAAATGGTAGGCTAAGAAAAGAAAGCGCCTATGTCCGCAAATGCTTGAAAACCATTTTGTAGTTTCATTGTGTTAGGTCGGGACTCGGGGATCGCCTCTGATGAATCTGTCAAGCGGTGGCGCTATATAAATTTACAATTACCATTACCATGATCAAAAGAACCAAAGATTGGGCCAATGATAAACTTCAGTCTCACTGTGTATAGTTTACAAACCTATCAAGTTTCAATTATGTGAACTGATCCTCTGTTTCTGTTTCTGTCTCTGTCACTCCCTCTCCCTCGATCTCCGTCTCTTTGAAGCCCACGCACCGGGTATTATTATGCTTAGCATGGGCGTACTTAGGGGTGGTTTTTCGGGTTCAAACCCCCAAAATAAATGCATTAGCCTACTGTTATAAAAAACCCACTAACAATGTAGAAAAATACGACATTTCCAATGGAAACCCCCGAAAACCTAAAACCCGTTCGAAAACTTTTCGTGGCTGCGCCCGTGATGCATAGGCATGGACCCCTAATCCTATATAAATAATATTGGAACTCATGACTTATGTTACCGATCACGTAGTCCTATAATTATATCTGTGCTCAGTTCGGATACCCTTCTCTTCTATCTAAAACTGGCGAATGGATTTCCATTCTGTAATCGCCCTCTCTAAGAATGAAATATATATCACCTAGCTGTCACGTCAAATCGTCCTTCCACTTTGGATTAATGAAGAGGAAAACCTATTATTATTTCAACACCCAAATTTACATTCTGTTGCACTGTTCTCAGGCTGAAAGTGTCAGTCGCCTTGCTGACCTCTCGCTTAAGGTGGGAACATTCTATTGGTAAGAGATTCCTTAATTCGTGGCCAGCGATTCTAAATACCAGTTACCATCGGCATTATAAAGAAACACAACATAACAATTACAGTAGATTTTGGCCGAAAAGATCATTTTAAAACAAATTTTTGTCACCTGAGAAAAACTTTGCCGACAAACGACAGCGTCCACACCAACAAGAGAAAACACCGTCTGCCTGACATCCGCCATGGTTCAAGATTGGACAGAACCTCAGGCACAAGCCAAAAAGCAAGAACGTTTGGGGCGCAGAAGTCGGCAACGTACGCTGCTCGGGGTAACCTCGGAACAAATTCAAACATTTGTTGTGGTCCTTTCTAGTCTATCGGTCTGAATAAGTCTGATCTGTTGTCGCTTTCCGACTCTTTGGCGCGTCGTCTCGGGAACTGATCCTTTGTCGTATGATATTCAGACCGGTTACGAGTTGGACTGTCCCGGTCATCTTTCCATCTTTCCATTCACCCTCAGTTCTCCAAAATGCTCAATCTTCTCCTTTACTGCCCGCCGTTGTGCACTGCCAATTTTCAACTCCCCGACTCTTCCACCCCCGCTCACCTTGTCCTTGTCCTGTGCGACCTTATTGACCCGGGAGGTCGCCGGGGTTGTGGGAACGGAGAAAAGCGATACCACTCCGCTCAGGGTGGTGAGGAAGGAGGTACTTCGCTGTCGTGAGTTCGCAGAAGTGGTATATATATATATATATATATATATATATATATATATATACTTTAGAACTAATGGCATCTACGTAGACGAGGAATGCAAATTTCAATACTCTCCGAGGGAAGAGTTTGCGGCGATTGGGGCGCCATAATATTTGACACCTTAGAAAAATGACACGGCTTAGACAAATTTGTGGGGAGGGAATTACTTCACGTTCCCTCCCCAGGCTTAAAAGTGGGGAGGGAATTCCCTCCCTTCCCTCCCCGTGATTTACGGCCCTGAACATTGGTATACGAGCGCCGGCTTATTTCAGACATTTAATCTCGGAGACCTGAAAGGGCGTGGTGTCCATTCAAACGGACAGTGGTGGTGAAGGATCTCACCCGTTCAAGTCATTGAAAAATGACCAGGGTCGAGGTCATGTACGGTCGCTATAGAAAAACGCGAAAATTTACGTACCAAACAGAACAATGTATGCGCTACCTTCGTACTAACCGATCGGAGCAATATAGTTGACGACAGAATTCAGACCTCGTCCGATGACGTCACTATACAGAATGACCGCATGTGATATATCGACATTCTTTTATCTCCCAAGTGAATTTACTTACAGATATCCTGTAATATCCGTAACAATCGAGGCAATAGTCAGACACGTATTCGGGCATCGATATTATGATGACACATTAAGTCGACCACGTGATATTTCACGTCTCCAAAACCCTGAAAGGATATTCATACACATATATTATATATATACACCCACACACAGATATATATTACTGACCTTCTTGTACCACGAGCTAGGACTGCTATGGCTAAATCTCGAGCGTTGCCTTCATTAGCCCTTCACTATGGAACCAACTCCCTACATCAACTCGTTCTTTGATTTTATTCGGTGGTCCATGTGCTTTCTTTCGCTGTCTTAACACATTGACCGCCACCACGGTTTCAATCCCTACGCCACCGAAATTTGCGAAAAATGGAAATTTTATCTTCACTTAGCCTATTTTAGTACACATATAATTTCTGTTACTATTTTCAACATGTATACATCGAAAAGTCACATGTTTGCAGTCTTGTCTCTTCGAAGAAACCATGCTAATCTTAGATTTCAGCTTCTCTGTAGTAGGCTTCGAAACATGGAATAGCACACAGTGCTGGCTTCGACAAGCACGTTTTGCAACAGTGACGTGGTTCCCTTCGAATGCTTGGAGGTGACTGTTCAATTTCACTGAAGTTGTCAGGTTCCCAGTATGATTTAGGCCTAAGCTCAGTATCATTAGGCCAACATCTCATTTGTTCTTCCATTTATGATAACAATCCGCCCGTGTCGACGACAAAACATCACTTTTTACTCAACATTTTGGCCAAAAATTACAATAATATAAAAAATGCGATAAAAAATATAATTCTTTTCCAATTTTCAAAATTTCTTCGCCAATGTGTCACTAGTGTATCATGCTATTATTGCCACGCCAATAGATGTATTACGCACACGCCAGATATTATATAGCAACCGTTCTCTGAAGGACGAGTATACTCGTCCTCGGCGTCTGCATAAACTTCTGTAGGACGAGATATCTCGTCCTTGGCGGTCAATGTGTTAAGACCACTCTTTTCGCTCGGGGTCATGGGCGCATCCAAGGTCCAGAAGTTGGGGGGACCTACTAGAATGTCTTAGTGGGGGGGATTGCGAGCGCCGACGGAGCGAAGCTGCGATTGCCGAAGGCAAGAAGCCCCTAACGACTAGGAGTATGGGGGAGCGTCGTAAGGTCCCCCCATCGAATAATTTGAGAAAAGGGAAGGAATACCAGCCGTGTGTAAAATAAATAAGAGGGGTCCAAGGACAGAACCCTGAGGAACACCCAATTTAACAGGAACCCACTGAGTTCTGGAGTCACCAGAAATAACCATTTGAGTGTGATCAGACAAGTAAGACCGAAGCCAAAGAAGTGGGGAACCTTTGAGTCCACAGGAGGTCTCAAGGCGTTGGAGTAGAATTTCATGGTCGACCATGTCGAAAGCCGAAGAAACATCAAAAAGAGCAAGAAGAGTGAACTGAGACTTATGAGCAGATTAATATATAGGCTACATATAAATAATTATACATCAACGCAATATGTATTTCATATCGTGCCTGTCTCAGGCGTATATGCAATTATGATGCATATGTATATATATATATTCATATATACATGTACATACATAAGCTTACATGCATACATATAGATACGCGTCAGACACGTTGACTGTAGACAGAGACCGTTTGTTCATTATAAGAAGGTGCTTGCAGCAGATGTGGCGCGTATGGAAGACGTATTGTCTCTAAAACGCGCCGTCCATACAGAGGCGTATTTTATGGAAGGCTGATGTCATCAATAACCTGCTGCCACATGCACGTATATTATACGATGAACGCCTGCATTGTTAAAAGCCCCACCTGGGTCCTTCGGAATTAGCGTTGCGTCACAGGGGGAAGTAGTGTAACGGATTCGTAATAAACACAAATCATTATGACATGCATGTTCCGTTGCTAGTATCTTCATTATCGTAGCTATCAGCTTTATCGTTATCGTCGCTGTTAGCTTTATTATTATCGTCGCTATTACCTTTATTATTATCATCGCTATTATCTTTATTATTATCGTCGCTATTAGAATTATTATTATCGTCACAATTAGCTTTGTTATTATCTTTTAGCTTTATAATTATCGTCGTTTTTGTCATTGTTGTTATTACACAGTCGAAAACTTTCCACTTCGGGGATTAAGCGATTAGGCGATGACAATGCGGCAGCTGCTGTTATTGTTATTTCTAGGGGACAATTATTGATGGAGAGCTAATCTGCGATAATCGATGGCGCTGGGTGGAGTCGCTTATACGTGCATAAATAAATGCAAACACTGCATACAAACATACATACATACATACATACATAAATACATAGATACATACATACACAGATACATACTTACATACATGCATGCATGCATACATACATAAATACATACATACATACATACATACATACATACATACATACATACATACATACATACATACATACATAGATACATATATATTTACATAAATGCAATCATACATGTTTACATACATACATTCATACAATCATTCATACATTCATTCATAGCCTACATACTTATATACATAATATATACATACATGTAAGACATAGGAGATTTATTGTTCCCAGTATAATTGTGTACATCGACATTTATGCATGATACTACCTTTTCTATGGAGTATTAGTTCATCATAGTGTAACAGAGCTATTAAATGGGAGCAATAGACGCACCTAATGGGACAAATCCCGCCAAGCAGGGGCCTAATTACTTCATGCAAAGTGAGTCAAGATGTTGGCCAGTTCTCTTGCAAAGAAGAAGAGGGAAGTAGACAAAGTAAAGTACGAAATAAAAAATTCAATGAATTGACAGATATACATTTCGACTCGAGTGACATCAATGAATTGACAGATTTTAATTGAAAGAATCCACAGTTTGTCCTTTCCAGAGTTTCGTCAGCCCACGAAGTCTGTATTATTCGACAGTAATTTCACGAGTTTGGGTCGGGAGCGACACTGATGAGTTCTTTTCTTGAAGTTACGCTTTATAATTGTCAGATTACAATTGCGGAATTAATTATTTGCTCGCTGTCCAGCATTCAATCATCGTATCCAGCATACTAGACTTGGTTTTTGTTGTTATTTCTCTGCTTCTCTACGTCTTGGGTATACCTCCAAAGGTTTCTCTTACTCGTAAATGTCTCTTTCTGCAATTATTTGACGTCCAAGATAGACGAATATTATTCGACTAACTACTCACGCAATCGCACAGACTGGCGCTCTCACACACGCACACGCTCTCTCTGTCTGTCTGTCTCTGTCTCTGTCTCTGTCTGTCTGTCTGTCTGTCTCTTTCTCTGTCTCTGTCTCTGTCTCTGTCTCTCTCTGTCTCTGTCTCTGTCTCTCTGTCTCTCTGTCTCTCTCTATCACGCACGCACACACACATCCACACACAAACACAGACACACAAACACACAGACACAGACACTTGCATAAGTACACACAAACGCTCACACACGAACACGCAATCACACAAACACAGTCACTTGCAAACATGCAAACAAACACTCACACACACGAACAGACGCACACACACATACAAACACAAACACGCACAAACACAAACACACACACAGACACACACAAGCGCAGACACTTGCATAAATACACTCAAATACTCACACATACACAAACACAAAACATACAAACACAGACACTCACAAACATACAAACAAACACTCACTCACACACACACACACACACACACACACACTTCAGCCATTCCTTCATCCATGAACGTCATCAATGGTTTTTGCTCGGAGCGCTCCGATATTTTATCGACAGCTCCAGCAACGTAGACATTAGAAAAATCTCATCAGAGCGAATTGACACAGAAATGGTCGACGTCGTCTTTCAATTGTCCGCCAGAGGGCTTCGTCCTTGTAACATTGGGCGTTTAGTCACGTCACAACAAATTGCGTTACCGTAGCAACGGACTGTGACTAATGAAGGCATCGTTACGGATTCATTTGATTCGTTTTAGAATAATTATCCAGCGCTATTGCGAGGTTGCTGTTTACAGTAGCTGTATGAGGGGAGATAGCGAAGTTTTTAAAAATTATTATGCCTTAGGAAATGTCGTTTGTCATACGTAGCACGAGAAAATGAGACAAGGTGTGCATGCACGATAAGGCAAGAAGAAATGGCAAGAAATGGCAAGGAAAGGCCAGGAATGGCAAGAAATTACAAGAAATTACAAGGACTGGCAAGGCAAGAAATGGCAGGGCAAGAAATGGCAAGAAATAGACTGACAAGGCAAGAAATGGCAAGAAATGTCAAAGACTGACAATTATTCAAAAAAATTACACGAAATGACAAGGACTGACAAGGCAAGAAATGGCAAGAACAGCTGTCAAGGACTGACAAGGCAAGAAATGGCCAGAACTGTCAAGGACTGACAAGGCAGGGCAAAGAATGGCAAGGCGAGGACTGGCAGGGAGGCAAGTGGCAAGGAAAGGTAAGAAAATGACAATTCAAGAAACAACAAGAGAAAGGAAGTAAAGTAGAGCAAAACAATAAACTATAACAGGCAAATAATGCAGGTCAAGGTATATGACCTATTGTATTGTAATGACAGTGATAGCATCGGGAAAAAACTGACTAATAACTGGAACACAAGGCTCTTTGATGCAGTGACAATCATAGAGTGGAAAGATCATTAAATCAAATCCACTCATCGATTGGAAGCCAGTGTAGCGTATATTCGAATAGGTTGTATGCGAGTATGCCGGATAATTGGTCGGGAAAGACTTGGATGTTGCGCAGTTCCATAGCGCAGCTGCAAGATGAATTGCAGTGAGAAAGGTACAAAGAGTTCAGGGCGTTGTTGCGATGGGAGAATCTGGTTAATTAGCCGTCTGAATTATTGAATATGCCTTTGTTGTCATTGTTGTCATTGTCTGTATGTCTGCATTGTGTTTTCTGTCTCATGCCTGCCTGTTTAACTGTTTCCTCCAATTCTCTGTCTCTGTCTCTATGTCTGTCTCTCTTTCTCTGTCCCTGTCTCTCTCTCGTTGCCTCTCTATCTCTTTCTGTCTCTGTCTTTGTCTCTCTAACTCTTTCTCTTCGTCAGTATCTCTGTTTCTTTTGTGCCTAACTCTGTCTCTAGCTCTCTCTCCCTCTATAGTTTTGTCTCTCCTCTACTTTCTAAGGGAGGGAGACTGGCTATTTATATCTGTCTCTCTCCTTGTGTCTCTGTCTCTCTCCGTCTCTGTATGTATCTCTGTCTGTCTGTCTCTGTATCTGCTTGTCTCTGTCTGCCTGTCTGTCTGTCTCAGTGTCTCTCTCTGTCTCTCTGTCTCTCTATCTCTGTCTCTATCACACCTGCGTAGTCCCCTATCGAAGGTCATGACCTCATCTCATTTCCTGGTTGGCCAGTCGCAGGTGGCTGACCACAAATCAAATTCCCTTCCGGAATCCCTGCATCATTCATCACTCTGTACTATTCCCTGACCAGATTCCCACCCAGACGAAGGATTCCCGCGGCAGGTGTTCGCGACGACGGAATAAAGTTCGGGACCGTTAGACTAGGAAGAAAACAATACACCATAGATGTTAAAAAGGTTTTTTGCTTTTTTATTTTTCGTCACGTTTTTCCGTTTTTTTTAATTTTTTGTATGTAACTTTTGTATGCTGCTCAATTGCCCACCACGCCACCTTCTCGTGGTACCCCTGTTGGAAACAAAGTGCGTGGTGGACGACCGAGTCCTCGCCGGGATATGCGAGTACCCAGAGGAGAAACTTCTGAAGGACGGATGATGGAACTCGTCAACGCAAGAGAGAGATGGTGTCTCGAGAAAAACATCGAGAGGAAGGACTTGGGAGACCACCTCTCTATATATCCCAAGTATAATATAGAAGATGAAGCCACTAGAGAAAAAGTCAACGACGTCAACGATTCAACCTGGATACCGGGAAGAGTCGCGTCCGGCAGGGGAGGGGGTGGGGCCTCCTCGGTCGTCAACCAGCGAAACCCCTGCAAAATCAACATGAAGAAAGATCAGAAAAACAAGATACAAATAGGGACATGGAATGTCCGCACAATGCTAAGACCCGGGAAGCTTGCAAACGTCGTAGGGGAGATGAAAAGATCAAAATTGAATGTTATGGGGCTGGCGGAGACAAGATGGAAGGAGGAGGGAGACTTTAATAGTGATGGAATAAGAATCATACACACAGGAGGAGAAAACAACCAAAACGGTGTAGCTGTTCTGGTAGAAGAGAAGATTGCCAGGTCCATAATAAAGATTGAAAGATATGGAAGCAGGATGATTGAGGTCAAAATAAAGGGAGAACCAGTAGATATAGTAATAATACAGATATACATGCCAACAACAACGCACAAAGATGAAGAAGTAGACGATATGTATGAGAGATTGGAGGAAATACTGGATAGAACCAAGGGAACAGATTATGTAGTCATAATGGGAGACTGGAACGCAGTGGTGGGAGAAGGAGCGGAGGGAAAATGCATTGGAAAGTATGGTTTGGGGAAGAGAAATAGCAGAGGCGAAAAACTAGCGGAGTTCTGTGAGAGAAGAGAACTAATACTGACAAACACCTGGTTTCAGCACGAGAAGAGACGTAGGTACACGTGGAAATCCCCGGGAGATATGGCAAGATATCAGCTGGACTACATAATGGTAAGACACAGATACAGAAACAGTGTCAAGAATGCAAGAGCAATGCCGGGAGCAGACGCAGACACAGATCACAACTTGATCATCATGAAGGCCCAGATAAAACTGAAATTCATCAAGAGGAAAAAGAAGATAAGACAGAGATGGAATAAAAAGAACCTGAAAGAAAAGAGCAACGAACTGGGAAAGAAAATAGAAGAAAATCTAAGAGAATACGAGGGAAAATCCATAGAAGAGAGATGGAAAAGACTGAAAGACAATATCATACAGAGCGCCAATGACATCGTCGGAGCAGAAGAGAGAGTACCTGCTAGGAAACCGTGGGTAACAAGAGAAATGATAGAAGAGATGGAGGAACGGAGGAAATGGAAACACCAAAGCACCGAAAAAGCAAGGCAAGAATATAGAAGATTAAACAACAAACTGAGAAGAACAACAGAAGAGGCAAGGGAAAAATGGTGGGACGAGAAATGTCAAGAGTTAGAAGACTTACAGCAACAGGGAAGATATGACAAAGTGTACGAAAAGGTTAAACAGATATCTAGGAAACCGGGAAAAGGAGGAGGAGGAATAGAGGTTAGCGACAAACAAGGTAGACTCCTAAATGAAACAAATGAAGTTAAGAACCGATGGAAGGAGTACGTGGAGGAACTCTACAGAAGTGAAGAGGGAGAATTGCATGACAATCAGGGACTGGAGAAGGAAGAGGAGACTCAAGGGAGAGAGGAGGATATTGGCCCAGAGGTGCTGGGAGAGGAGGTAAGAGCGGCCATAAAGGAACTGAAAAACAACAAAGCAGAGGGAATAGACAACATACCAGCAGAGATGCTCAAAAGTCTGGAGGATGGTGCCATGAAAGAACTAATAAGGATATGCCAAGATATATACACAACGGGAGAATGGCCAGAGGACTTCCTGCAATCCATAATAATACCAATTAAAAAGAAACCAAATGCAACAGCATGCGAGGATTACAGGACTTAAAAAGAAACCAAATGCAACAGCATGCGAGGATTACAGGACCATTAGCCTCCTCACCCATGCGTCAAAAGTCATGATAAGAATACTAGCAAAGAGAGTGCAAGCAAAGACAGAGGCAATTGAGGGGCTGGGAGATGATCAATTTGGTTTTAGAAAGGGCATGGGAACTAGGGATGCGATCGGAACACTAAGAGTACTAACAGAGAGGAGCTGCCAGAATGGTCAGGATGTATATATATGCTTTGTGGATTATGAAAAAGCATTTGATAGAGTTGACTGGAGAAGGCTACTACATGCATTGAGGCGGATGGGAATAGATTGGAGAGACAGAAGATTAATAGGAAACTTATACATGGGACAAAAGATGCGAATAAGAATAGATGGAGAGTACTCGGAACCAGGAAACGCAACTAGGGGGGTGCTGGGGGTGCTTGAGCACCCCCAGGGTTAAAAATGTGACCCACACAATTTTTCCAAATCCGAAGAGTTTTTTGGGTCGGGGGGGTGGGGTATGCAAGAATTACCGATATGCCTTAAGCCGGACAAAGCTGGTAGGGAAGCAAGACGACTGCAGTCTTGTAGGATTATATATTGCACTGATACTGAATACCTTACTCTCTGAGCCTGATTCCACTGGAAACCACATTTGCAAATTTGGTCGTTGACAGATAGATTTTCTTCAAAGCCGGAGTTGGCCTAGATGTGGTCTGAGGAGGAATGTGACGCACAATTTATCATTCTACAAGGTAGGGCAGAGTGGTCCGAAATATGAGACATGCAGGACAACTGAGACAGCTGTGATATGTATTAGATTCATATATATATATATATATATATATATATATATACACATATATATACGTATGTACATACATACATACATACATACATACATACATACATACAGGCATGCATACATATATATATATATATATATATATATATATATATATATATATATATATATATATATATATATATATATATATATATATATATATACACACACACATATATTACATAGATGCTTAAATACATAATATTCTGTGTGGGCTTTCAGAGTGGGCAGAGCTTTCAGAGTGGGAGGAGACAGAGAGATTAGCTCAGTTCATCTCAATACTCGATGACTTCATTTTCTCAGCCACATTCAGTGTACAGGAGATTATAAATAAATTTTAAATAACTAAAATTGATAAATAAAGAAAGTGTTTGCCTAGCGGAGCGCTTTTGAAATTATTTGACCAATATTATCTGTCGTTTTTCGAATCAAGTCACTGCAGCTCGATGGTAAGTACAAGTGCACACTATTTTACCTCTTGCCAACTAACAGCAGGGTAGGCCTAAGCCTTAGAAAACAAATAACTTTTGAGTCCAGATTTGAAGGAGTCAGTTGAGTTAGCACCGTATCAGTCATATTTGGCTCAGTCTGCACTTGAACGTATTAGACTTTAGTGCATATTTGTGTCAAGTTAAAAGTATGTGTTAGAATTTACCAGTAGTGTGATTCCATTCTTTTAGATTATTTATTGTTGAAGAAAATTCTTGTGTCAGGATCGTGCTTAATTTTTTTCACTAGTGTATTAGAGAATTGTAGATTCGGTTAGAACGATTGTATTGGATAATCCCTGGAAGAGTTGTAGACAATTGGGATAATCTGAATATTGGAAGACGAGAAGAGCAGTGCCTGAAGCTAGCCCTGAGATAACCATGGGTATGAAGTGGTGTTGACTTCATGTTCTTAGCCACGACTAACCACAACATACGATCGACGGCGGGTAGCCATGCAGGCATGCCAGTCCTCTCCCTGGCCGTCTCATTCCACAGACAATGTACAGTCAGTGTACTCATCGTTGTTGAGTTGGCCAGAGGCGCACGTGAACAGAAATCTTAAACCAAATTTCTGCCCTGGCGGGGATTTGAACCCCCACCTCTCCTTTGACAGTCCAGCATGCTAACCACTACACTATCAAGTAACTCTGATTATTTCAAACGGTATATAAATGTGCTTAGTTTGGTTGTAGAAGTGGTTATAAGTCAGAATCATCTGTAAAACCATCATAAGGTATAGAAATATGAGCCCATGGTTCCTTGACTGGCTTCAGAGAGAGAAGGGGAAAGGGACAGCGAGAGAGAGAGAGAGGAGAGAGAGAGAGAGAGAGAGAGAGAGAGAGAGAGAGAGAGAGAGAGAGAGAGAGAGAGAGAGAGAGAGAGAGAGAGAGAGAGAGAGACAGTGATGGAGGGAGGGAGATAGAGAGAGCGAGGAGAGACAGTTCACTTCAGAGTTGATACTTGATAGGCCTATCCAGGACTGTACACAATGGGACTGAAGTTTCAAGTTTATCATGCATGTAGCCTATACGCCCAATTTTTGGTTCTGTTTGGGAGTGTTGGATATATAGGCTTTGTCTTATCTTTTACTCATTAGTATAAAATTGTTGCTCCCTGCAGTCTGAACCTATATGCAGCAGTGCGAACAAATAAAAATTGTTAATACTGACCTAGTGTGTGTAATTGAACTATACATATAGTCAGTGTTGGGTAGGAGTTAACTCAGATGAGTTGAAACTCACGAGTTAACTCACTTGCTGTGATTTATGAGTTTGAGTTAACTCACCTTAAAGAGTGTGAGTTATGAGTTTGATTTAACTCATATTTTCTGTGAGTTTGAGTTATAACTCAATTATTTTAAACTCAACTCACTCGGCACATATTATGTTGAAACAAGCCGTTTTTTTTATATCGGAACAGGCTGTCAGACACCAACTTTGAAAAACTTCTTCTGCTTAAAGCTAATACCAGTCATGTTTGAGATGTGAAGGCGAAGGCGCGAAGCCTATTCCGACTAGGGGGTCTGGGGGAGCGTCGTAAGCTGGAAAAGCTGGAACATCATGGAATTTGATTTTTTGCTAGCTCATGGAAAGTCATGTAAAATGGAAAAATCATTAAATATTCCTGGGAAGTGTAAGTTTCAGAAGTACTGGTTAGAATTTTACAAGGATTTCACTTCTGGTACATTTTCAGAACAAACTGATTATAAGCAATAATTATTGGATATTGGAAAGTGTGGATTGCATATCTATATTCAAAATTTAAAGTAAGTCTTAATGTCATTGAAAAAGGTCATGGAATTTTGTTTTATTAATCTTGTGGCAACCCTGAGTCTGGGAATATGGAATACAATTTCTTATTGAAGTTTTCATGACTTTTATTTTTTTTTTTTTTTTAAACGACGTTTTTCCCGTTTTTATTTAGTTTTTTTACCGTTTTTAACAACTATGCAATACACCGATGGAATTTGGTTGGACAAGAAGAGTCTGCCACAAGCTCTGAATCCACCAAAGATGGACACGATTACAGAGTCCGCGTCGGACTTTTTTTTATAAAAAGGGCACAACCGGGGCAGTCATAAAAGTAACCAGTGCAGGGGCTATTTAGGGCCTATGCCCCAAATGAATTCTCGGCAGGACAAAAATACTGACTGTAGGAAAACGACCAGGGCAAAGACTGTTTTACCAACGCATTTGCCCTGGCTTGTCCTGCTGTAGCGCCGCCTCTGCACGATTAGCAAAGTTGCTAATGAGTATATGTAAGTGTATATAAGTTGTATAATCGAAGCGCTAATCGATTAGAATCTATTCGATTAGGTACCCACCTCTGGAATCTACATTCTGTCTGTGCTTGTATGCTTGCCTGGTCTCAACTGTTTGCTTTGTCTTTCCACGTCTGTCGAAGTTAATGTATTATTATTATTATTTCTCATTACTTTAACAATAACATTAAATAATAATGCATTGAATTAAACAGTTAAAATTAATTCTTTAGGAGGAAAAGAATCAGATTCTGACGACTTTCGGATGGCTCGAAGTTGTAAGTACAATATTCCTAATACTGCATACTGTAGGCCTACTAATACATAAAATATATATACGCATATTATGCATATACATGTATATACACATGCATTTATATGTACGCACACAAACACACACACACACACACACACACACACATATATATATATATATATATATATACACTTACATATACTCATGTATATGCATGCACACACACATATAAACAAACACAGATATATATATATATATTATATATATACACACACACGAACACACACACATGCATACACATACACATACATGGGCACCCGCACATATATGGGCAAGCGGAGGGCACTTGCCACTTAATGGAAAATTTATACCTATTTCTTAACTACTACTTTTTGGTGTCTAGCAAATTTCTTCGCACTGAAGCACAATTAAAACAAACAAAATTTATTTGGATATTGTTCTGAATTTTACATTGAAAAACTCTATGAAAAATACCCATGTTCTTAATTTCGTGTTTAGCTTTTTTCAAGCTCTTACTAAAAAAGTAACCGTGACCATTGTGTTTTGCCCCTCCTACAAAAATATCTGTGGGCGCCCATGCACACATAATATGCATATAATTATCGTTATCGAAATCTGGAAATTTCTACAGCACGCAAAAACCTAGTCGCTGGAACCAGCTTATTCACAGGCGCTTAGTCAAAGCATGATCGATAGGCGGGGTGAAATCGGCTCAAAAGGTCAAGATCCAATTAAGGGGTAAGTCAGGCGGCTAAGATGGATGGTTTTTAGAGTTAAAACGGCGAGGGAGTAAGGGGAGAGGAGGAATCGGGATAGGATTTGTGAAAGAGAAGTTTTTCAGTTTTGAGTGAAAGACCTGTGGAAAGATAGCAAGCGATGAGTTTTTGGTGAGTTCGTAGGATAGATCAGAAAGTGTGTCGCAATACTGTCGAGAGATTGTTCCAGAGAAGCAGAAAGGCTTTGGCTATGGAGTGATATTCAAATTTTAGCGATGAGTTGACGAAAGGGCGGAGAAGTGCGAGGACGAGTACGTGGTCCGACTAATAGTTCAAATAATAGGCCTAACACGAGAAAGTTCAATTCAATTCAATTCTTTTATTGAAGCCATTAAAGTGAAACAAAGGTAACATGATTATTTTCCACTGATAGCATCACAACACAGTAGCAGCAAGGTTATTTTTCATCACTAGCCACAAAAGGGAACCCCGAAAGGACAATAGTCCCGCTAGCTAGGGTCACCTAAGTTACTATTATCGCAGTACATGATAACAACAGGAAGGGCGTAGAGTCAATATTCAGAATCCCCAACAACACAATGCAATACAATACAGCTACATTATGATATTACCATTCTTCCAAAGTTCAGAAGTGCACAAGCCTCGATGGCGCAGTTGCAATTATGTTGAAGGAATTGCTCAGGGTTCCTACACAGTAACCGCCCCGAACGAGGATCGAACCTGTACTCTCTGCGTTACAGGTCAACCGCTCTAACCAGTCTGCCACCGTGGCACCGTGCCAAAATCGGGAGCTATAACAATAATATTATAACAATAATTATTGCTTCCACGAGGAGCAAGAGACGAATTTCTCGAGGCATGACATTTTGCCAAACTAACGGTGCAGGTGGTTGCGCGAAGAGGTTATTTAATTACAACATAAATATTTCAGTTTCAATAAGATCAGGATGAAGAAAGAGTAGAGGCCCTCGAGTTGTGGATATATGGCGAGAGAAGGGAGAAGAATCATCTGGATGGATCGCAAGACAAATGAAGAGATAAATAAAATAATGGTATACAAAAAAGGTACCATATATTATAGAAACAATCAGAAAACGCCAGAGAAAGTGGTTGGGTCATACATGTGTAATGAGGGGGGATTCTGTCCTAATTGAGGGAAGAATGGATGGGAGAAAGTCATGATGAAGACCAAGAATGATGATAATGGACCGGATGATAAAGGAGTGTTACAGCAAGCTAAAGAAGAGGGACAAACAGCGAGACAAAATAATGTCGACATTGGACGTATACGAACCTACCTAAAGGCAGAGAACAAAAGAGGAAGTAGATTAGTTATTACGATGCTATATTAAGATGTATGTGCACCAGAGTACGGTCTGGCATCTGGTACAACGAAGAATAATATTATAGTCTACTTACTTACTCAGATCAGTCTGGATTAGATTACATTGGATGGGATAAAATCGGACAAGATCAAATCACATCAGATCGGGTAAGATTGCATTGCACTTTCCATTCAAGTGCAAACCTGAACATGTCTACAAACCGGTTCGTCTGACTCGCGCAGCTCATCACAGATTGTACTAGACTAGACCGCACTAGATCAGAAAAGTCTCGGGAAAGTCTGGGACTCCAACCAATCCCACCATCGCTAGTCAAGTCTGCGGGAGCCGAGGACGTCATCCAATCCGTGGCAATCTGGACTTGAAGCAGCACAAACACAAACATTCGAGCGCCTGTTGCAATTATCCTGAGACGACAAAAGCAGAAGTCAATCTGATCGATATTGATCTACGGTCGCTCCAATCTTCCGAGGAAGACGAATGGCGGAAATGAGGGTCTCTGGAATGACGGAAGGGGAGAGTGCACTGACGAAATGACTGTGAAGGCCATTCGTTCATCCATCTATTTTTTAATCAATCAATCAATCAATCAATCAGCCGTTTATTGATTCAACAACAGCATACTACTTACTAATTAACAATCAGTCATTTTCAAAGTTGATCTGCTGATGCCGTCAACAGGACAGCACTAACAGATAAAATAATCCGCTATGGCAGGGCTGCCCCTTTTCCATATTACAATAACAGATGGCTAGGTGATTTTATTATGATCAATATGATTATAGAAAATCAAATTTAAATAACATTGTTATGGCTAGACCATAGCCAAACAACTAAAATAGCAACAAAACATTGCAGTACAAAATTTAAAACAAAGAAACAGGCAAAACAAAACATGTCCATCAATTCATCCATCCATCCACTCATCCATCCAATCATCCAATCATCTATCCATTCATCCATTATCCATCCGTAAGTCTATCCTTCCCTTCACTCCTATCTCCCTCCTTTCCTCCCTTCGTCCACCTCCCTCCCTCCCTCCAACCATCCATTCGCCCGTCCGTCCGGCCGTCCGTCCGTCCGTCCATCCATCCATCCACTTATTCATCCATCCATTAATCCACCCACTCATCCATCCATCATCCATCCATCCATCCATCCATCCATCCTTTCACCCACCCATCCATCCACCCACCCACCCAAGCACCCATCCATCCACCCACTCATCCCCATCCATCCATCCATTCGCTCATTCCATCTGTCTGTTTTTCGGTTGTTCAGTGCCTCGGCCTTTTCTTATTTGTCACGTAGCACTGGCTCGATGAGTTCCTGACATGGAAACCGGAAGACTATGGCGGACTCACAAGGATCATCGTTCCACCTCAACTCATCTGGCTGCCAGACTTCGGCCTTGAGAACAGGTGATTGACAGCGACGGTTTTTATATAGCGCCATGTTGCAGAGAACCACGTCATATATGTTGTTTATGATGAGGGCGATATATTAAATATATATATATATATACAATTATATATACATATAAAATTATATATATATAGTGCTCATCGCTGCAGAATTACTGACGTCAGGAACTGATGACGAAGGTGATCATGATGGTGATGTGTGTGTATGTGTGTATGTGTGTGTATCATGTATGTGTGTGTGTGTGTGTGTGTGCGTGTGTGTGTGTGTGTGTGTGTGTGTGTGTGTGTGTGTTTCTACTCTCAGCAACGATGAATCTCGAACTACATACTATTAACATGGTTAAGCTCAGATTTATGTAGGCGTGATCGTGTTTCTGATAACGTGTAATTCAACCGGAGAAGAAGAGAGACAGACCGAGGAAGAGAGAGAGACGGATTGACCGATGTATATATATATATATATTTATATATGCACACATACACATAATAACATATACTGTACACAGAGAGTGAAATCTGATATGTGCAAACACATCTATAGAGACAGAAATCTTATATGTATTATATAAATATAATTATGGTCATATATATAATTTGTAAACATGAATATTTTCTATTATGCACATGCGTATGGAATTTCTAAATAATGAATTATATATATAAAATTATGTTGCACTTATAATATGAAGATTTTGCGTGATCGTGTTCCTGATAGTGTATAATTCGGTTCAGACTTGAGATTACTACGTCATCAACCGGGCAAAGAAAGAGAGACAGACAGAGAGAAAGAGAGATAGAGACACAGAGAGGTAGAGACAGAGAGAAAGAGAGAGAGAGAGACAGAGAGACAGAGAGACAGAGAGACCGACAGAGAGACAGAGAGACAGAGACAGAGAGACAGAGACAGAGACAGAGAAAGAGAGATAGACAGAGAGAAAGAGACAGATAGATAGAGACAGAGAGACAGAGAGACAGAGAGACAGAGAGAGGGACTTCATTTCGACTTATAAGATTGAGGATCAAAAACAGAAAATACATCAGCAAGAACCAGTCATCGATTTCACGATATCCATATGTTCAATGACACAATCATACTGTCAGTCTATCACCGTTGAATGTTAACATGTATGCATGCATGTGTGTATTATGTATGTGCGTATGTATGTATGTATGTATGTATGTATGTATGTATGTATGTATGTATGTATGTATGTATGTATGTATGTATGTATGTATGTATGTATGTATGTATGTATGTGTGTATTTATGTATGTATGTATGTATGTGTGTGTATGTGTGTATGTATGTGTGTGTGTGTGTGTATGTATGTATGTATGTATGTATGTATGTATGTATGTATGTATGTATGTATGTATGTGTGTGTGTGTGTATTTATGTATGTATGTATGTGTGTATGTATGTATGTATGCATGCATGCATGAATGCATGTATGCATGTTTGTGTGTATATATATCTATGTATGTATATATGTATGTATGTGTATGTATGTATGTATATATATATGTATGCGTGTATGTATGTATGTATGTATGTATGTGTATGCATTAGTATGTCCTAAAATTCGTTTTTTATTTTTATTTTTATCCCTCTAACAAGTTTCTATACGGTCTCATAATATCACCTGTAAAATTTTATGACATTAAGAAAATATTTAGGAGTCCCCAAGTCACTCAGATTTACCCCAAATTGGCATAATTTGTGTCCGACGTGTCCAATTTCTAAATGCTATCAGACGCCAACCTTTGATCCCATGATAACATGTTTAGTGCCATTGGAAAGCTCTTATAATATTATATAGTAGAACCTGCAAGGATCTAACTTTATTGCATACAATGCGATACATAGTCTAAATATGGTTTTGCTATCAAATAATACAAAAATTATACAAACTCAAGATTTTTAGACTTTCGCAATATCAGTTATTACCACTAATCGTTAGGCGTAGTCATTGTTACAAATCCTTGATAATGCAAGAAGTCATTATTTCAGCTCCTCCATAGTTTCATTTACTTATTCTTCATCACTAATTAGCCTACATCTGCAGGTGTTATTTCTTCTAATCTAATAATGATCATTGTGTACAGCGTTTCTCACAGCAGAGCAATTCAGAAGCACTCTCAGCGTGACACTATAAAAACTAGGGCTGCGGATTTTAACGATTAATTAATCGATTAATCGTTAAAATTTTCAATCGATTAATTTCCGGTTGTTCGATTAATTTTCTTACTAATTTTTTGACGTCAACCGACCTATTTCCGGAATAAAAAATATAACGAACAGTAATAATGTGAAACATTTGAGTAGAAAATTAAGCGATCATTTTGCATTTAAGGCAAATGCTGATGGAAAAGTCGAAGATGGCGAAATTATTGAAGATTTTTGTAGATAGAAGGTAGTTACTACTGACTACATTTCTCAGTTTGTCAATTTGAACTTTCGAATGTCGAATGATTGAAGGATTTTTGCAGTGTATACAGTCTAAACAGTTTTTCACATTTTATGTAACATGGACCAAATTAATCGAACTTAATCGATTAATCTCGATTAAATTTATGAGACTAATCGATTAAAATTATTTTAATCAGTACCAGCCCTAATAAAAACCACTCAATCAATTATTGATTGATGTATGAACGACCGATAGGCCTAGGCCGAACTGTACACTCTATAACATACAATAATACAACATCACGCGTTGATAAATAAAAGTTATGTTATCTAAAAAGGTGTTTAACTGCTCAATATAACATTTCGTCGTTTTGCGCTTAATCCAAAGGTCCTTCGTACCTTTTGTGTCTGTGGAGTTTCTTTACATTTAATTTTACTTTAAACTTTACCGCTTTACTGTGAAGGGCTTCTATACTTGAGTAGGAGCAGACCTAGGACAAACGGAGATCCTGAGTGGCCGAGTGGGTTGGTAGCCCGGGTTCGATTCCCGGTCGGTCGGTGGGTTTATCAGAGATTAATTTCTAGGATCTTTACTGCGGGTGGCTCGGTCGCAATATAAACGTGGAGTACAATACAATACAATACAACACAACACAATACAACTGGGGCGCGGTGGTATAGGGGTATGTTCGGTGCCTTGCAGCCGGAGGGTTGCGGGTTCGAATCCACCTCAAAAGCCACCGCGTAGGGACCCTGGGCAAGTCCTTCACTCGCAATTGCTCATGCGCTTCGGCGTGAAACTCCGATTCAGCGCCCGCGCAGTAGTCGGGAGCGCCTCTGAATAGGCAATCTGGTAGGGGCGCTATAACAAGTGTTCAAATACAATACAATACAATACAAAACGGGGAACAGTTTGAGGAGCGCCGCTTAGCGACGACTGAAGGGGAATTTAGTTAACGGATTAATGCGGTGATAGTTCAAAGAGGACGATGAATGAGGAGGGGTGTAACTATAGGGATGGGCGGAACCAAAGGTCCGATCACCATCAAACTATATCAAGTAGCCTAAGTTTGATGGTGATCGGATCGCAATCATGAGTTTTACACTAGTTTTTGCAATTTTATATTAATTTTAATTAGATAAGCAAAGCAGTAGATTGCAGAAAGTGGGTCTAAATCAGATTAAAACTCAACAGAACAGAATATTATTTATATTTTATTAATATTATTGAGTTGATGAACCTTTCTTTTTTTCAAATGACTAGCCAGCCTTAATTGAATATAGTTAAAAAGGGTGACCCCAATTAAGCGGGGCTTGTGCCCTTTTGGGTCTCCTCTGTTCCCTAGCCAAATCCCAATGCACCGATAGGCCTATATGATAGTCAAGTTATAATTGTTTTTAATTGTTATGCATGTGCTTCTGGAAATAAAAACAGTTTGACAGTAACTGTTGTCGATGGTATAGGCTAATTAAGCTACCTTTATTTAACGTGAAATTATAATATAACTATGTCAAGGCAATTCTGAAGATTTAATTATAATAGTCAACAAAATAAGCGTGAATCAACTATTGGTATTTTGTCTGCGTGATATTGGTTTAGCTCCTTTTCTCAACCTTTACAAGACTTAGTGCTGTGTGTTCGTTTCGAGCGCCTATTTCCGTCCTCATCCTTCGAAAACATCAAACAGCGACTGCACATGATTATGTATCGTCGTCGTTGCCATAGCAATCGACATAGCCATGCGCCGTATAGAGCTACGACGGCGTTTGAAGCGAGTTCATTGATGGGGCTGACGTGAGTAACGCTTCTTTGCAGGGTAGAGGGTTCAGTGTCTACGCAGCGAGCGAGTGATCAGTACGCAAAAGAGAGCGGACACAGTAGCTGAATACTGATTTAGGATCAGTGGAGGCGCCAGGATTTCAGGATTGGGGGGGGGCTAAAGCTCCAAGTCCTTCCCATTTGTCCCCTCCTCCCTGTGATTTGCAGTGATTTCCCACTTGGGGGCTGAGCCGCAGTTGGGGGGGGTGTTAAGCCCCCATCGCCCTGGCGCCGCCACTGTTTAGAATGCTATTAGCAATCTGTCCACTTTGCCAGTGTCTATTCCAGTGATGTCAGGTAGCAGGCTAGCAGCTTTCCATCTCAGTGCACGACAGATTTACAGGCTCGAACGTTTGCTCGGCAGTTTCACTTCGAAAACGCTGTTGCTGAACCGCACTCTGGAAAGCACTGTTGAAGATGTTGAGCAGCCTATTTTGTTGGCTATGGAAGCCAGGATCATCGTTGGTGTATGAATGATCGCGTTTGTTCTAGGCTATCTACATGTACACGTAATAAGGGGTCTAGGACATTTCCCCCGGACAATTCCCCCGGACGTTTCCCCCCGAAGTTGGACTGATGAAAACAATTCTCTACTTTCATAGAAGTTGGATTGATGAAAGAAATAGTTTTTCTTGAATAGAAGCTGGATTGATTAAACAAATTCTATGCTTAAATAGAAGTTTGATTGATGAACAAATTCTTTGCCTAAATAAAATTATGAAAGAAATTCGTCCTTTAAATAGAAATTGATTGATGAAAAATAATCTTTGCTTAAATAGAAGTTGGAATGATGAAAGAAGGCCTTTGCTTCAATAGAAGTTGGATTAATAACAACAGTTATCATGGACAATGGTAGAGTTACCAACTTACTCAGGCGCGCAACTAGCATTACGCAATTACGCAACTGCGTAAAGATTTTAACAGCTCTCAAAAACTACAAACCGTTTAGATTACTTATTGACATTGTAGATTACTATTATTCGTTGAATTTCTGTTGTTCAGACTTTGTCAGTGTGAGGTCGGCAAACATGTTCCTTCGCGGACGCTAACTCGTGACTCTGGAAATTTCGTGGCACTTCTGAAATTTCGAGCACAGACCCTGAGTAGTTTAAATCATCGTAGGCTAATGTCATCTGTTCCATCCAATGCCCAGTACATAAACTCGTTGATTCAGAATGTGTGGTCAGTAAACTCAACACAGAACAGGTATTGGTATCCTTATCAAAGTTGATGGAGAATGTGGTAAAAGAACAATTTATAGCTTTCACAAAAACTCGTGACGCCACTGGCGAAACTATTGCGACAATCGTCAAGCAGCAGCTATCTGAGGTCGGACTCGAAGAGAGCGAATGGAGGAAAGAGAGGAAGAGAGCGAAATGGAGAGTATGGAGGAAGAGTGGCGAAATAAATGGAAAGAGAGAAAGGAGGAGCTTTCTGAAGGAGGAGGAACAAGCGAAATGGAGGAAAAAGAGGAAGAGAGCGAAATGGAGAGAAGGGAGGAAGAGAGCGAAATGGAGGAAAGGGAGGAAGAGAGCGGAATGGAGTGTAGGGAGGAAGAGAGCGAATGGAGGAAAGGCGGAAGAGAGCGAAGCAGAGGAAAAGGAGGAAGAGAGCAAAATGGAGAAAGGAAGGAAGACATTAAAATGGAGGAAAGGGAGGAAGAGAGCAAAATGGAGGAAGAGAGCGAAATGGAGGGTATGGAGGAAGAGAGCGAAATGGAGGAAAGGGGAGGAAGTGAGAGCAGAGTGGAGGAAAGGGAGGAAGAGACCGAAATGGAGGAAATGAAGGAAAAGGGCGAAATGGAGGAAAGAGAGGAAGAGAGCTAAATGGATGGTATGGAGGAAGACAATTGAAAATGGAGGAAAGGGAGGAAGAGAGCGAAAATGGAAGAAAGGGAGGAAGAGAGCGAAATGAAGGAAAGGAGGAAAAGAGAGCGAAGTGGAGGAAAGGGAGGAAAGAGGCGAAATGGAGGGTAGGGGAGGAGGAGAGCGAAATGGAGGAAAGGGAGGAAGAGAGCGAAATAGAGGAAAGGGAGGAGGTGCGAAATGGAGGAAAGGGGGAGGAGGTGAGAATGGAGGAAAGAGAGGGGGGAGGTGAGATTGGAGGAAAGGGAGGAGGTGCGAATCGAGGAAAGGGAGGAGGTGAAATGGAGGAAAGGAAGAAGGAGCGAATGGAGGAAAGAAAGGAGGTTAGAGTGGAGGAAAGGGGAGTAGGAGCCAATGGAGGAAAGGAAGAAGGTGAGAATGGAGGAAAGGGAGGAGGTGAAAAGGGAGGAAAGGGCGGATGTGAAAATGGAGGAAAGGGAGGAGGTGAAAATGGAGGAAAGGAGAAAGAGCGAATGGAGGAAAAGGAGGAGGTTCGAAATGGAGGAAAGGGAGGAGGTGCGAATGGAGGAAAAGGAGGAGGAGCGAATGGACGAAAGGGAGGAGGTGCGAATGGAGGAAAGGGAGGAGGTGCGAATGGAGGAAAGGGAGGAGGTGAAAATGGAGGAAAGGGAGGAGGAGGTTAGATTGGAGGAAAGGGAGGAAGAGCGAATGGAGGAAAGAGAGGAGGTGCGAATGGAGAAAAGGGAAGAGGAGGAGTTGATTGGAGGAAAGGAGGAAGAGCGAATGGAGGAAAGGGAGGTGGTGCAAATGGAGGAAAGGGAGGAGGTGAAAATGGAGGAAAGGAAGGAGGTGCGAATGGAGGAAAGGGATGAGGTGAAAATGGAGGAAAGGGAGGAGTTGAGAATGGAGGAAAGGGATGAGGTGATAATGGAGGAAAGGAGGAGGTGAAAATGGAGGAAAGGGAGGAGTTACGAAATGGAAGAAAGGGAGGAGGTGAAAATGGAGGAAAGAGAGGAGGAGGTTAGATTGGAGGAAAGGGAAGGAAGAGAGCGAATGGAGGAAAGGAGGAGGTGCAAATGGAGGAAAGAAAGGAGGTGCGAATGGAGGAAAGGAAGGAGGTGCGAATGGAGGAAAGGGAGGAGGTGAAAATGGAGGAAAGGGAGGAGGTGATAATGGAGGAAAGGGAGGAGGTGCGAATGGAGGTAAGGGAGGAGGTGAAAAATGGAGGAAAAGGGAGGAGGTGCAAATGGAGGAAAGAGAGGAATGAGAGCGAAATGGAGAGTATGGAGGAAGAGTGCGAATGGAGGAAAGAGAGAAAGAGAGCCAAATGAAGGAAAGGGAGGAAGAGAACGAAATGGAGGGAAAAAAGGAAGAGAGCGAAATGGAGAGAAGGGAGGAAGAGAGCGAAATGGAGGAAAGGGAGGAAGAGAGCGGAATGGAGTGTAGGGAGGAAGAGAGCGGAATGGAGGAAAGGCGGAAGAGAGCGAAAGTAGAGGAAAGTGAGGAAGAGAGCAAATGGAGGAAAGGGAAGGAAGAGATTAAAATGGAGGAAAGGGAGGAAGAGAGCGAAATGGAGGAAGAGAGCGAAATGGAGGGTATGGAGGAAGAGAGCGAAATGGAGGAAAAGGGAGGAAGAGAGCGAAGTGGAGGAAAGGGAGGAAGAGACCGAAATGGAGGAAAGGGAGGAAGAGGGCGAAATGGAGGAAAGAGAGGAAGAGAGCGAAATGGATGGTATGGAGGAAGACAGCGAAATGGAGGAAAGGGAGGAAGAGAGCGAAATGGAAGAAAGGGAGGAAGAGAGCGAAATGAAGGAAAGGGAGGAAGAGAGCGAAGTGGAGGAAAGGGAGGAAAGAGGCGAAATGGAGGGTAGGGAAGGAGGAGAGCGAAATGGAGGAAAGGGAAGGAAGAGAGCGAAATAGAGGAAAGGGAGGAGGTGCGAATGGAGGAAAGGAGGAGGTGAGAATGGAGGAAAGAGAGGGGAGGTGAGATTGGAGGAAAGGGAGGAGGTGCGAATCGAGGAAAGGGAAGAGGTGCAAATGGTGGAAAGGGAAAAGGTGATAATGGAGGAAAGGGAGGAGGTGAAAATGGAGGAAAGGGAGGGGGAGGTGATAATGGAGGAAAGGGAGGAGGTGATAAAGGAGGAAAGCGAGGAGGTGCAAATGGTGGAAAGAGGGGAGGTGATACTGGAGGAAAGAGAGGAGGTGAAAATGGAGGAAAGGGAGGAGGTGCGAATGGAGGAAAGGGAGGAGATGAAAATGGAGGAAAGGAGGAGGTGAGGATAATGGAGAAAAAAGGAGGGGGTGAAAATGGAGGAAAGGGAGGAGGTGCGAATGGAGGAAAGGAGGAGGTAAAATGGAGGAAAGGGAGGAGGTGATAATGGAGGAAAGGGAGGAGGTGATAATGGAGGAAAGGGAGGAGGTGAAAAAGGAGGAAGGGAGGATGTGAACAAGTGTTTTGCATATATAATGAGCACAGGTGTTCTTTAGGTTGATATATATATATAATGTGTATCGATTGTTAAGCGTTTTAGTCTTAGGCCTTAGTTGCGCTGTCGGCTCGTGGGCGCTTGGCCTAAAGTAGCCTAAACATTGGCTGACGGTAGATTCTCTTTACACGTGCAGTTAGCGCGCCAAACTTAGAAACTGCTGATGACAGTGAATTTGAACAATACAGTGTAGTACGGTTGTTTTAAGGCAAGAGTTGAGTTTGTTGTTATTAAACTGTGTTTGAAGAAAGAAAGAAACATTCAAAGAACTGTGTCAATTTAATTCTTAAACAGTTAGAAGACGTTGAGCAATTTATATGTAGAGATAAGGAAAGTTCTTGAGGTAGGTCACAACTAAGAAAGAAAAGAGTTGGTGACATATTTGGTGGCAGCGGTGGGATTCGAAACAACGTCTGGGATTCGAAACAACGTCTGGGATTCGAAACAACGTCTGGGATTCGAAACAACGTCTGGGAAACAACGTCTCGAAACAACGTCTGGGATTCGAAACAACGTCGACTGGTGAATACGCATTCAAATCATTGGTAAATTGACGACAACGAAAGCCTCAACGACAAAGGTATAAAAGTTTGTTGTTATCAAACAAAGAACAATCCCCAATACTTCAAACACAAAAGAAAACTCGTGTTTTCCAGAAAGGACAGCACTGAAGTAAAGAAGTAAGATGGAGAAATTAAGTGTCAAGAAACAAGCAGAACTGAAGAAGATGTCTTCTGAAAGATTAAAACAGCGCTTGTTAAAGGCTGGTTTTGAAGAAGAGAAACTGGAAGATATGTCACGTGAGGACATGCTAGAAGCGCTAGCTGAAGTCTGGCTTAAAGAAGAAGCAGAAGAAGAAGAAGGTGCTGTCGGCGGTGCTGTGGAAAAGGTTATTGAAAAACCGCCTGGACTTATGTCTATGGAGATGATGATGCAGTGGATGATGATGAAAGAAGAAAGAGAGGAGAAACGGAGACAAGAAGAGAAAGAGAAAGAGGAGAAACGAAGACAAGACGAGAAAGAGAGAGAGGAGAAACGAAGACAAGACGAGAAAGAAAGAGAGGAGAAACGGAGACAAGAAGAGAAAGAAATACGACAGGAAGAATTACGTCTTCAAAGAGAGAAAGAAGAGAAGGCAGAACGTCTTCAGAGAGAGAAAGAAGAGAAGGCAGAACGTCTTCAGAGAGAGAAAGAAGAGAAAGCAGAGCAAGTTCGTGTGGCAGAACTTGAGTTGCAAAAGCAGCAATTTGAGATTCAATTAGAGCAATTGAGAAGAGATAGAGAAGATGCTGAAAGGAGAAGATTAGAGCAGATGATTGAATTTGAAAGGGCGCGGAAAAGTGACGAAGAGATACGTCAGCAACAGATTGAAGAGAAGAGACTACGTGAAGAAGAAAAGGAAAAAGTGCGAATTTCAGAGTTGGAGCGAGCAGAACAGGTTAGACAAGAAGAACTGAAATTACAGAAAGAAAGCATGGAGAAGGCGGAAGCGGAAAGACAAGAACGTTTAAAGTTGGAACAACAAAAAATAGCATTAAAAGAAGCACAACTCAAAGAGGAGAAACAAAATAGAGAAGCACAAGAACAAAGAAGGCAAGAAGAACGAGAAGAACAGAAAAGGAAACAGGAAGAAAGTGAAACGATGGTTTCGAAAATAAAGAAAATTGGTGATGCCATGAAACACGTGTTACCTAAAATGCCAAACGATATGATGGAGGTGCCATTATATTTCGAAACGGTTGAGAATGCGTTTCGTAGTTTCAACGTGCAAGAACAATTCTGGGTGAAGTTACTATTGCCATTGATGACTCCGAAAGCTAGAACTGTTCTAAACAGATTGTCATTCGATGATTTAGACGATTATCAAGTCGTGAAACAGCACTTGTTAAAAGAATTCAAGTTGACACCGAGAGAGTACAGATCGAAGTTTATTGATGCGAAGAAGACAGCTGAAGAAACGTATACAATGTTTACAGCTAGGCTGAAGAACTTGCTGAACTATTATGTGAAAAGTCGCAAAGTGGAAAAGAATTTTGAGAAGCTGTTTGATTTATTAGTGGCGGATAAGTTGAAAGAATCACTACCACCAGGTCCACTACAGTTTGTATTGTCGAAGGAAGGAACTGATTGTTACGAAGCTAGTGTTGTGGCAGACCTAGCAGACATTCATGTTAATAATCGAATTGGTTTGGCAATTCCGAATAAGACAAGTTTTGATTTTGTTCCCAATGGCAAAAGAAATCAACAGTTCACTCCAAATTTTGGTTTTCATTGGAAGAGCAATCAAGAAACAGGAAATCAGTTCAGAAGTACAGAAGTGAAACCAAATTCTCCGGTTGTTCACGAGAATAGAGAGTCGATGATGACCAGACAACGTCAGGTATATAACAAATCACCACCAAGGTTTGTCGCGAGAGAAGGCAATGCATCGTTTACTCCATATAAGAGAAAAGAAAGCATTGAACAACGTGGTGCAGTGGTGAAACGTTGTCACAACTGTGGATCAGACAGGCATTTGATGAAATTCTGTCCAGTTCCGGTTACAACCTCAAATTATGGCGGAAAACAAGAAAATTCGAGGGTGAATCGAATTCAAGTGGTTGACAATTCAGAAAGTCAAGCCACAGAACATCAGAATAATGAAACCGAAGTAAAGTCAGTGATGAAATGTCACCTCTCACCTGATATTCAGAAAGAAATTCTATTGCACAATGGAATGCAGAAAGAAATGGTTGGAAGAGATGAAAGTACAGCATTGAAGAAAGTGGTATTGCAGTACGTCGAGGTAGAGATTCTTTAATTGGAAGGGTTCAGTAACAGCATAATTTGCAATGGATTTCTACTGTGCATTTTGCCTTGACAATAATGTTTCAGTTGAAGGGTGAGCACTAAGAGAACTGTAATTGGAAAAGGTTGGTGATTGTGGTTTTGGTTAGCAGAAAGGATTCTCTTCAGGCCCTAGAAAGTGCATTCACATGCCTTGATGATAAGTATTTAATTGGAAGGGTCAAGTAACACTATATCTTGCAATGCATTTCCACAGTATATTTTGGCTTGAAATTAGTGCTTCAGTTTAAGGGTGAGTACGTAGAGAAGAGCAATTGAAATACGTGGGTGATTGCGGTTTTGGTTAGCACAAAGGGTAGTCTTTATTCAATAGGAAGGGCTTTCACATACCTAAACAATAAGTATTTAATTGGAAGAGTCAAGTAACACTATATCTTGCAATGCATTTCCACAGTATATTTTGGCTTGAAAATAGAGTTTCAGTTGAAGGGTGAGTACTTAGAGAATGGCATTTGAAATTGGTGGGTGATTGTGGTTTTGGTTAGCACAGAGGCTTCCCTTTATACCCAACAAAGGGCTTTCACATACCTAAACAATAAGTATTTAATTGGAAGAGTCAAGTAACACTATATCTTGCAATGCATTTCCACAGTATATTTTGGCTTGAAAATAGTGTTTCAGTTGAAGGGTGAGCACGTAGAGAAGAGCAAATGAAACAGGTGGGCGATTCTGGTTTTGGTTAGCACAAAGGGTACTGTTTAGGCTCTACAAAGGGCTTTCAACTACCTAAACAATAAGTATTTAATATGAAGGGTCAAGTAACACTATATCTGCAATGCATTTCCACAGTATATTTTGGCTTGAAAGTAGTGTCTCAGTTGAAGGGTGAGTACTTAGAGAATAGCATTTGAAACAGGTGGGTGATTGTGGTTTTGGTTAGCACATAGGGTACTCTTTATTCAATAGGAAGGGCTTTCACATACCTAAACAATAAGTATTTAATTGATAGGGTCAAGTAACACTATATCTTGCAATGCATTTCCACAGTATATTTTGGCTTGAAATTAGTGCTTCAGTTTAAGGGTGAGTACGTAGAGAAGAGCAATTGAAATACGTGGGTGATTGCGGTTTTGGTTAGCACAAAAGGTACGCTTTATTCAATAGGAAGGGCTTTCACATACCTAAACAATAAGTATTTAATTGGAAGAGTCAAGTAACACTATATCTTGCAATGCATTTCCACAGTATATTTTGGCTTGAAAATAGTGTTTCAGTTGAAGGGTGAGTACTTAGAGAATAGCATTTGAAATAGGTGGGTGATTGTGGTCTTGGTTAGCACAGAGGCTTCCCTTTATACCCTACAAAGGGCTTTCACATACCTAAACAATAAGTATTTAATTGGAAGAGTCAAGTAACACTATATCTTGCAATGCATTTCCACACTAGCCTATATTTTGGCTTCAAAATAGTGTTTCACTTCAAGGGTGAGTTCTTAGAGAAGAGCATTTGAAATAGGTGGGTGATTGTGGTTTTGATTAGCACAAATGGTGCTCTTTAGGCCCTAAGAATTTATTGTCTTTCACATACTTACATGTTAGGTAGTCTTCAAGAGTCAAATAATGCCATTGTTTGCAATGCATACATTGTAAAATATATTTCTGCTTTACAGTAATGTTAAGTTTCAGGGCTACCAGTTGCAGCAGTGTGATTGAAGGAGATGGGTGATTGGCATTTTAGATAGCACTAGGAGTGCTCTTTCGGCCTAGTTAGGGCTTTCACATTATTAGAGGATAACTATTCTAAATATAGAGCGAAACTTCATCATGTCCTTCCGATTTCTGCAACACATTTCAGCTTCACATTGACAGTGTTTCAATGGCTTCCTGTGAGAAAGTTATTAAGCCCGATGAGTAATTGGCATTTCTGTTATTTTCATTATTTAATATGGTTATTCTAGGCAATTTATCATATATTATAATTCAGGGACTTCGAATTTTAATTTCAATATCAATATTATTACGCCCTCTTCGCGCACAGTTTTGAATATGAATATTACTGCGCACTTGGTGCACTCCCACTTGCAACTTCCATGGTTGTTTTAGCAACCTAAACTTCTCAGGAATTTAGCAACCTAAAGTACGATATTACCGCTATTTCTTTAATTAAAAGTCAGAAAATAATTTACGACCCTAAACTACACGTTTAGCCTAACTAGTTAGGGTAGTTTACTTCACTTTTATATTCTTTATAAAAATTACAAAGATAGGCCTAACGGCAAATGTCTGATAACGAAATGCAGTAGACGAAAAGTCGGTAGACGAAATGTCGTAGTAGACGAAATGTCGTTCGACGAAATGTCCGTAGACGAAGTGTCGTAGACGAAATGTCGTTCGACGAGTTGTCGTGACACCAAGTTTTCCATAGCGCCAGTAACTTTCTGCAGTTCCTTGGATGTCGCCGCCTGTGCTTCAGTTGTTGCTGTAGAAATTGGTTTGAAAAATTTAGTCGCATCGTACAACAAATCTGCTTCTCCGAGTTTTTCATCCACGAATCGCTGCCTCAATCGGTCCCTACGAGCCAAATAATCCTGAGTCAACGCGTCGCGATCTTCTTTTTTTGAAATTTTTGTCCACATCTTGACTTTATCTTAAACTTTATGTCAACTATATCAGGTCTTTAAATACTTGCCATGGGTTTATAGAAGCGATCGAACCCGCAGCGATACTTACCGTCGTAAACTTTTGAAGTTAAATCGATGACTGCAAAACCATATGGTTGAGTACCGGCCCGCTATTCCGGGGGCCGCTATTACGGGTCCACTATTCCGGGTCATGTTCCGGGTCCACTATTCCGGGTCTATTCCGGGGGTCCGCTATTCCGGACTAATGAAGACAAATATACAGTATATAATTATGTACAATTGTACATTATATGTATATAATTGCATGTATATATGTTTGTATATGTATATATGTTTATATATATAACTGTTTTATATCTATATACATGTTATATATTTGGATATTAGTGTATATATATATATAGACATATGTGTGCATATGTATATATACATATATATACATGTATATATGTACATATATATTTATATATGTAATATATATACATATGTATGTAGCCTATCTATATGTATATATGTATGTATATATGTATGTATATGTACATGTATATATATATATGTAAATACATATATAAATGTACTTATGTAAATATATGTGTGTGTGTATATATATGTAGATATACATATATATGTATATGTATATGTGTATATATGTATGTATAGGTATGTGTAAGTAAATAAATATTTATGCATGAATATGTGTTTAAATACCTACATACCTGTATATATATACATGAATATATATATAAGTAATTTATATATTTATGTATGTACATATGTATAACTACAACATACATGTACATATATATAATACATTATATATATATGTGCTTACACATAACTATACATACATATAGACACAAATACATATATATGTACACAAACATGTATACATGCACACACATATGTATTTACAGGTTACGTATCGATAGTTTGAAGGTTCGATAGTCCGACGGTTCGATAGTCCGAAGGTTCGATAGTCCGAAGGTTCGATAATCCGAAAGTTCGATAGTCCGAAGATTTCACTGGTAAAACATATAGGCTATGTATAATTGTATATGTACATATAGGCCCTATATGTATAATTGTACATGTACAGTATATGTATATATGCATGTATATATATATATGTTGTATATGTATATATATGTTTGTATATATATGTTTTTATATTTATATATGTACATATATGTATGTATATATGGATATTCATTCATTTCATTTCATATATTTATATAGCGCCCCTTCAAGATTTCTACTCAGAGGCGCTCCCGACTACAGCGCGGACACTGAATCGGAGTTTCACGCCGAAGCGCATGAGCAATTGCGAGTGAAGGACTTGCCCAGGGTCCCTACGCGGCGGCTTGAGGTGGATTCGAACCCGCAACCCTCCGGCTGCAAGGCACCAAATATACCTCTTGAGGTGGATTCGAACCCGCAACCCTCCGGCTGCGAGGCACCAAATATACCTCTTGAGGTGGATTCGAACGCGCAACCCTCCGGCTGCAAGGCACCAAATATACCTCTTGAGGTGGATTCGAACCCACAACCCTCCGGCTGCAAGGCACCGAACATACCTCTACACCACCGCGCCCACACGGATATATATAGATACATATATTTATATATATATATATATATGTATTTATATATGTACATACGTATATATATGTATATAAGTTTGTATATATTTGTATGTATAATATATGTACATATGTAGATACATATATGGATATTATATACGTATATATATTTGTATATATACATATTTATATATTTATGTACATATTCATATATATGAATAATAGAATATAAGTTTGTATATATCTATATTTCTATACATGTGTAGTGTAGTATGTAGGTGTGTAGTATCAGCCTAGGTGTGTGTGCAGTGACAGCGGCTGGCAAGCAGAGTTGGTGGCCTTAGTGGTGTGTGCAGGCAAGGGATTATCTTGCCGGGGTATAAAACCAGTGTTTTGCGGAGCTGAGAGAGCGACCGGTTGAATATATGAGTGTGGCTGCTGCTCACCTAGCATTGTGTAAGCTGTATCTTAGTGCATTATGATTAATAAAGGTAGACGTTCTATACACAGTGTTGAGTTGTATTAGTTAGCGTTAAGTCTAGAACATCCGACAATAGAGACGCTACAACTGGTGGACAACCGGGGTAACAGTGCAGACACACCTCTCCGCATCTGTATGCTTCCGGACAGCAGCAAGAACACACATGAGTGAACCGGAAAACGCAACCACTGGTCGCTACTTCCTTAGATCGGGAAAACCACAACAGACATCTTCAACATTTCTATCGTCTTCTCCTGAACTGGTTCCGCCTTCTTCATACGTTTTAACTACTCCTGCCTCATCGCCATTGATTCCAGTGATTCCGTCGTCAGTGCCAGTATCATCGCTGCCGGACCAATCTGTCTTCGTTGATCACGACGGATCTGAGAGTTCTGACAGTTCTGAATTTGAGTCTGATTCTGAGGAGATGGCGAATACGCTGGTACCTTCTGCTTTCACGGGTCGTTCTGAGGACGATATTATTGAATTCTTGAAGAACTTTGACTTGTGGGCCACTTTTCGGACAATGACGCAAGCACAAAAACTTTCGGCGTTACCTCTTCTTCTGAAGGAAGGCAGTGCAACGTGGTTTAATACGCAAACCCGACGGACACGTGAGGACTATGAGGTTTTACGTGAAGCCCTCATTAAAAGGTACGGCCCAAATTCAACGACAGCATGGAAACGGTCAGCTGAGCTGTGGACATTGAAACAGGCGCCACAACAATCTGTGGATGATTTTCTGACTACAGTTCAGCAGGCTGCCGGAAAGCTCGAAATTGGGGTGGAGCAGACGTTCCTCGTCGCTTTGAACGGTCTTCGGGCACACATACGTCAACTGGTGCTTCAACATGATCCGACTACTATTGAGGAAATTCAGAAATGGGGCCGGCTGGCGGAACTATCCCAGGATGATCGGGGTGACACTGCCGACAATCTTCGCCAGACTGTCCTGGAATTGACTGCCATAAAGGAGGAGTTGAAACAGCTACAACTCACGAATGTAGCTGCTATCAGTGCTCACCGACATCGCCATCTTCGTCTCGCCATGTCACTTTTATGGACCAATCGACTCCTCCATCATCGTCTGAATGACGTCTATGCTTCATCTTCGTCGCCTCAAGACCATCGGCAGACGCAGTTCTATGCGTCACAACGCTCGGACAACCGAGACAACCAGAACAACCGGGGCTACACTGTCCACTCACGAATGTAGCTGCTATCAGTGCTCACCGAAGATCGTCATCGCCATCCCCTTCGTCTCGCCATGTCACTTTTATGGACCAATCGACTCCTCCATCATCGTCTGATACGCGTCACGACGTCTATGCTTCATCTTCGTCGCCTCAAGACCATCGGCAGACGCAGTTCTATGCGTCACAACGCTCGGACAACCGAGACAACCAGAACAACCGGGGCTATGTCCAGCAACCGCTTCCGCCACGGCAGTATCAACCAGCTGACACACAGTATCGATCATCTAACAACCAGGATCGACCACAACAATCTTCCTACTGGCGAACACCTTCCAAGTCCACTTGTGGTAATTGCGGGGGTTTTCATTCTGTTACTGGTTTTTGCCGGGGAAAGGGGGTCACTTGTTTCAGTTGTGGGAAGCGTGGTCACTTGCGGTCAGTCTGTCGTTCCGCTAGGGGACGCTACTCTAATCAAAGATAGGAACGCGCCTACCGTCGTGGCCCGTCGACGGAAGGCGTCTGTGCTCAAACTGATAAGGTGCCATTGCATAAAAATACCATTTGTGTGCAAATTAAGAATTTGACAGTTAGGTGTCTTTTGGATTCTGGTGCTTCTGTGAGTTGTATGAGTGTTGACTTTTTAAAGAAGTTGAAACTTCCTATGCTTCCGTTGAAGGAAGGGGATAGTAAAAATGTGTTTTTGGCTGATAATCGTTCGGTGAAGGTTTTGGGAAAAGCGGTCATGACTATTAACATATCAGGTTTGGGTTTGCCTTGTGAAGTTTTGATATTGCCTGAGGTGGGTTTTAATTTAATTCTGGGGTTGGATTTCTTACAAGCTGGTCGTGCGAAAGTGGATTTTGAGGAGAATGTAGTACGTTTTTTTGATAATTTAACGTCTACACGGTTGTCAACTGTAAATGTTCGATTGCCAACAGTTTTTACATTGCATGCTACTGTTCTTCCTCCTCTCTCTGAAACCCTTGTTCCAATTTTGCTCCCTACTAACTGTTCATCGCACGTTTCAATTATTGAACCATTGGAGCATGTCACGAAACGTAAATTTATTTGCGCACGAAGCATAATTGATTCTTCAGGCAGGACAGCTGTTTGTAAAATTCTCAATCCTACGAATCATGTATTATGGTTGTCACGCCACAAGCCATTAGCATCCATTGAACCTGTAACCTCTAATGTTTTGGCAGCATTTACTGATCATACAATCACCAGACATTCCGCTCAAAACAGTGCAGAGCAATTAGACGACATGATGGTGCAACGTGAAACAGATGTTTCCAAATTATCGGATTTGGGAACCTTGGATCTAAATTCAGATAAGGCGGCTGGCACCAAACCATCATGGGAAAACCTTCATCGGGATGCTAAAAGTAATTTGTTTGGCACGAAACAATCTTCGGATGCATCTCGCCCTGATGCTAAATGTAATGATTTTTGTTGTCCTGAATGCCCTGTACAATCTACATCGTTGCGGGATTTGAAGATTAATTATCATTCTGATCATTTGTCGGATGATGAGAATGCAAAGTTGAAAGATTTTTTACAGAGGAATGCGAGCGCATTTTCACAATCTCTGGCAGACTTGGGTAAAACTGATTATGTCCAGCATTCGATTATCACAGGCGATGCTACTCCAGTGCATCAGAGAGCCTATAGGCATTCTATTGCAGCGAAAGCTGAAATCGCAAAGCAGACAAAGCAGATGTTGGACGCTGGAATAATTGAACCTAGTTCGAGTTGTTGGAGTAGTCCCGTCGTCCTTGTTAGGAAAAAGTCCGGACAAATAAGGTTTTGTGTCGACTATCGAAAGTTGAATGCAGTAACTAAGTCAATCAGTTTTCCTCTTCCTCAACTCAATGATGTATTCGATGCTATGGCAGAGGGCAGGCCAAAATATTTCAGTCTACTGGACCTACGAAGCGGATATCATCAACTTCCGTTGCATCCAGACACTAAAGAAAAGAGTTCTTTCGTGACTCACGAAGGCCAATTTCAATTTCGTACCTCTCCCTTTGGGTTGAAAAACTTACCTTCGTTTTTCCAGCTCCTAATGGCTAGGGTGTTCCAAAATTTGCACTTCAAAAATGTCCTTGTATATTTAGACGATATTCTGATATACAGCAAATCATTTGATCTGCACCTTGTCCATCTTCAGGAGGTGTTTAACCGTCTTAAGGATGCTAACTTGAAGTTGAACCCAGAGAAATGTGCCTTTGGTCTGGATAAGATCTTGTATTTGGGTCATGTCTTGGGGCCAGAGGGCGTTTCTGTTGATAACTCAAAGATCGAGGTTATTCAATCTTATCCGCGTCCTACGTGTCCTAAGGCAATTCGTAGTTTCCTCGGTCTCGCATCCTATTATCGAAAATTTATTACTAACTTTTCGATAATTGCCAGTCCTCTTCATCGATTATTAAAAAAAGATCTAGAGTTCGTTTGGGATGATTATTGTGAGCAGGCTTTCACGCAGCTTAAAGTAGCTTTAGCTACTGCTCCTGTGTTGATTTATCCGGATATGCAAAGGCCATTTGTCATAAATTGCGACGCTAGTTCTCAGGCTATTGGTTTCGTCTTGGCTCAAGAAGATGGGAGTGGCAGAGAACGTCCTATTGCGTATGGAGGACGTAGTTTGACCTCTAGTGAACGAGCTTATTCTGTAAGTGAATTGGAAATGTTATCGATGGTCTGTGCCATTAAACAGTTCCATTGTTATTTGGCTAACACTCGATTTACTGTCTATACTGATCATCTAAGTTTAAAATATCTGCAGTCCTTGAAAACCAGTACTTCTGGCAGGTTACTCCGTTGGTCGTTGTTGTTGCAACAGTATGATTTTACGATTGAGTATAAACAAGGTAAAATTAACAGTAATGCGGATGCGTTATCTCGTCGTCATTATCCAGTGCAAGCTGATGAATCGGATGACATGGAGGATAAAATTTTGGCTCCGGTAGTTGTTGGGGTTACACCGGTGCAGTTGAACATCATCGTTGAGGAGGATTTAATTACACCTGCTGACCTGACGGAAACAAGCAAAGGTATTATCGTGTGGTATATAAAGATAAGTCTGTGAGACCAGAATGGATACCTGAAGGTGATGTGAGTGACTTTTTGAAACGCCAGTTTCACATTAAACGAACTATGACAGGGAAAATTCGTAAACGTCCGACCCCTGTCAGATTTCAAGCTGAGCAACTTACGTCCGTTCATGAAGGGATCAATGATTAGTGTGGTTGGATACTATAAGCCAGGGTTACTCTATGATTTTGCTAGGATGATAGTTCTCCTTGGAATGACTTATTATTACGTCCGGAGACTATATAACTTCCTCTTGTGGTTTGATTCAGCCATTGTGTATGATATGTGGTGCTTACATGCTGTGGTTCACAAGAGAGGTTATTATTAATGTGCTTTTCTTTTTACGAGTATGTTTCGTTCCGACTGGCCAGTCATCTTATTGGTATATTTATCACTTTAGATAAATTCAGCGCTAATTAAATCGACTATAATGTCGTGATTTTATATTTTACTTCATCACCATCATTTGGCTTTTATTGTTGATAGTATCCTGAGTTGTGCACATGTGGTGGGTTAGCCGCAACGCAGCGACTGAGAGTTTCAAGTCATCTATACTTTCGTTTTCGGTATTATGACCTTGGCAATGGTTGTGGGCGTTATTTAAGTGTAAGGTGTTTTGTTAGTCACTTTTAGTGTATTTAGTTGTATTGCGTGATCGTTGCTTGCTTCGATATATATTTGTCATTGTTGCATATTCATAATTGTCCTTTACTTTCGTATCGAGATATAATTTGTTCTTATTTATAGGCTGGATTTTCCTGTTATTCACCTTCTTATCGGTGCTCTGCTGTCCAGTTATACAAGCGTCGTCGGATTACGTTGTCAGCAGAGGAGCTTACGGCGTGTACTTTCATTATAAAGGGGTGTTGGAAGTCGGTACTGACGTGTGGATTCATACTTTTGATATTGCTTTACCTGTTGTCAAATCGTTACCACCTTATCAGATCAAGACTGCGTTGAATTGTCAGTTTCGCAATACGCCACTTAACGGTAATTGTTCTGATTATTTAAACACGTTTTCAGATATACATCAGTTGCATCAAAGAGCTGAAGTTCAGATTAATACCTTAGTGAAACGTATTCGTAATGTACTGAGGCGTGATCGTTTTGGGCGTAAGAAACCACGTGTGAGTAGACGTGGGTTTGTTGATTTCATCGGTGACGTGGCACATTCCTTATTTGGAATTGCACGTGATTCTGATATTCGAGTTGTCCAGGAGCGTGTTAAAACTATTTTGGAGAGTAATCAGCGTATTTTGGGTCAGTTCGAAGCCGACATTTCAAACTTGGCTAGCGCCACTAGTATAACGAATCAGCGTCTAGATTCTATTCGTGCCCGGATTACGGATCAGGATAAAACTTTGTCCGACATGACCCGTGCTCTTAAATTGGATTTTAGGACTTCTTTACAGCTGTCATTCTATATGGCTGAAACTTTATACAATTTCACTTGTCTTGAGATGGATTTACAGACTCTGCTCCTGTCCATTGAGTCCCTGATGGCTGGTAGATTGGAGGCCACATTGTTACACAAATCAGATATTCGTCGTGTCTTAGTTCAATTAACTCGACATCTGAAGACCTCGAAAATACCTGTCAGACTTCTGGTTCAGGATCCGTCTTACTTCTATAGAGCTAATACTCATCTGACGGTCTTCAAACGCAATATACTGTATATAACACTTAAAATTCCGATTACGACTTTACCTTATCCTCTGCATTTGTTTACGGTTACAGTTGTGCCAAAATCGATTGGGGCTAATAATCAGCACGCGTCTCTTCTTGATCAAATGCCTCGATATTTCGCTGTTACTTCGGATAACCGGACTTTTTCGGTCTGGAATGATCTTCCTTCACTACAAGTTGCTGGCGAGTTTCGTATTATTCCCAAGGAAGACATTCAGTTAACCACTGATCCGAAGTCTTGTATCTTGGTTTTGTATAAAAATGATATACCTTCTGTTCAGCTCTTTTGCAAATTTCTCCTGCTAAATAACCGTCCTACTTCGTTTGTGTATTTGTTACCTGACACGTTGGCCATTGAAAATAGTGTGTCTGATCTTACGTTGATTTGCCCGTTGGCTCAGCCTAAACTTATTTCAGCGTGTATTTCTTGTGTCATTCTCATACCGAATGCATGCACATTGATGACTAATGGTTATTTTTTTCCTGCATCGTATTCTGAGCACGTTCTTTTTAATGAATCATCTACTGTTGTTCATACGTTCAATCTGGCTGTGATTCAGGAATTCTTTTCTCAATCGGATTGGGATCATTTACATGCCGATAGTACGTTAGCAGAACAGCTTACGCTTCTGTTACCTACTTTCGTCAGTGGTACAAATTCGTCTGACAATTTGATTGATCAGCGTTTAACAGAGGATTTTTCTAGTGCTATGACATCTGTTAAGGCAGGTCAGGTTTTATTTAAGTCTCAAGACGACGTGATTCGCGATCAACTTGATACTTTCGGTAGCCCAATATTGGTAGCTTATTCGTCGTCCAAGTCTTTTATTTTGCCTGTGGGTTCTGCTTTGATTGGTTTACTTATCATAGTAACAATTTATCTAGTGGTAAAGGTACATCGGTTGTCTGTTATTGTTTTGTCGTTGCCTCGTGTGATTCCAGCTCAATCGGTTCCGTCAGTATGGATATTTTCTCCATCATCCAGTGTTTTGACTCCTGTGTCCACGATTAGTACAGGTTTTCCGGATTTTCAGTGGTTTCAGATTGTGGTGATTAGTTTATTGGTTCTCATTTTGTTGGTTGGGGTTTTTCGTAAACGGTGCAAGTGCTGTGTGACATCTACCAGTCCACAGGCTGTTTTTTTGGCTATTCATATCGGAAACGCAACTAACACGGTGGTTCTTCCTTGGCATAGACTTCACTTTGCTGTTAATGACTACGAGATCATGGCTTTAAGTGCTATATCGCGGGTTCGTCTTCAGCGTCATTGTTTATGGTCTAGTTTACTCTTTGATTGGCAAGTAGCTGTGTTACATAAACATTCGCAGATTCGTGTTGTATTGCCGCAGTCATTAAGAATTTCCTGCTCCACAGCTGGGAGATTGCGTCATATAATTGGAATTCATAAGCGTTACTACGTGAAACTTTTTATATCCAGTGCTGAATTCACTGTTCCTTTGGCTTTGGATGTATCAGCTGATTCTTCTCCTGTTCCGTATTCACCTAGCATTGAGTTGGTTGATATTCAGTCTTTATCTAGTTAATGTTTTGGTTGAACTAATGGATTTTGAGTTACATTGCATTTTATTATAGTTTGCTTGCTTTTGCTTATTTGACATTCTTATGAGTTGGACTTGGTATTGGTTAGCATATGTATGTCGTGGTGTTTTTTATTACTGTATCTGCATCGTTATAGTTACGCTAAGTTGTCATTTTATGGTGATTATGATATATATCAATGACCGCGGCACGGTCATTCACTTAGGGGGGCATGTAGTGTAGTATGTAGGTGTGTAGTATCAGCCTAGGTGTGTGTGCAGTGACAGCGGCTGGCAAGCAGAGTTGGTGGCCTTAGTGGTGTGTGCAGGCAAGGGATTATCTTGCCGGGGTATAAAACCAGTGTTTTGCGGAGCTGAGAGAGCGACCGGTTGAATATATGAGTGTGGCTGCTGCTCACCTAGCATTGTGTAAGCTGTATCTTAGTGCATTATGATTAATAAAGGTAGACGTTCTATACACAGTGTTGAGTTGTATTAGTTAGCGTTAAGTCTAGAACATCCGACAATAGAGACGCTACATATGGCTTTACATGCATATATGCATATATATGTATTTACATATATATACATTGCATTAATTATATTTAATAATATATATATATGTAATGTAATTATATATAATTATGTATATTGTACATACATATATATAGTTTATTATTTTATTTTTAAAATAATTATTTTTATTATATAATATAATAAATTAATAATAATTATTAATATATAATTATTATTATAATATTAATTAATTATAATAATATTATTTATGTATTTATTATAATAATATAATTATTAAAATAATATATAATATATAATAATAATTAATATCATTAATAAATATATTAATTAATTATTTATTATAAATATATTTATAATATATAATATTAATAAATTATTAAGATTAATATAATATTAATATATAATATATATTATTTATTAATTATTATTATATATAATATTATATAATTAATATAATTAATATTATTATAATTATATATAATATATAATTATTAAATTATATATAAAATAATATATATATATACACATATACATATGTATATATATAATAATATTAATAATATATATTGATATAGTAATATTATTAATATTATATAATTTTATAATAATTAATTATATTGTAATTGATTAATTATAATAATTATTCTATAATAATATATATAATAAATATCTTATAATAATTATATATTATTTATTATTATATGTATATGTGAATATATTTAGGTATATAACATATATATTATTATGATTATATTATATATAATAATTAATATTAATATTAATATTTTTACTTAATTATAATTATATTATTATATATTATTAATTATAAATTGAATTATATATATATATTTATTATTTATATTAATAACATTATTTATATTAATTTAATTATATATTATATAATTTATATACATAAATATAATTATATAATAATATACAATTTATATAATTATTATATAACTAGATGCTTGCCCGTCCTAAGACGGTGAAGTTTACCGTGCTTAGCGCTCCCCTCTTTTCTCCACTTCCCTTTCCCTTGCTCTACTTTCCCCTCCACTTTCACTCCCACCACTTTCTCCGACTTCTCGGTTCCATAACCTCCCATTCCTGTTTTCCCTCCCATCCCCTACCCCTATTCTACCCCTCCCACCCCTTCTCTACCCCTCATACTGCCCTTCCTTTTCCCTCTTAATCACCTTCCTTTCTTCTCTACTCACACTCCCCTGCCCTGCCCCTTCCCACCCCTCTCCCACTTCCCCTCCACCTCCTACTCCCCTTCCTTTCCTCCTTTCCATCCTCCTCATTCCCCTCCAACTCCCACTCCCTCTTCTGGCCTTCCATCTCTCCCTCCCTACCTCCAACCGTCCGTCCATGAACGCCTGTATAATAGCTATGCTCCGTACGTTGTTGAGAAATATATTGTGTTGCTATGACAACGGTCAAGCCGAAGGTCTTTGTGTGACGTCACAATAATATTGTGACGTCACAATATTATTACGTGAAATGACGTAAGCGTTACAGGCTTCAGAAACACCTTCAGATGCACGCACGCAAGCACGCATAGAGATTTCTGTTCTGTTATATATGTATAATAATAATATAATGAAACAGAAATCTCTGTGCCTGCATCTGTGGTGTAACGCTGTTTCGACAATAATGGCTTACGTCATTCTACGTCATCGCAATAACCGTATATAGACGTTGTCATAGCAACGCTAGATTATGGGAGGGAGGGAGGGGGAGGGAGGGAGGGAAGACCCGCACGATCGCCGCGAGAGGCACGGTGGAGGGAGGGACGAACGTTGAAGGGAGGGAAGGAGGTACGACCGTTGAAGGGAGAGAAGGAGGTACGGAGGCAGGGAGGGAACGAGGAGGAGGGGAGGAGGAGGAGGAGGAGAAGACACAAATGGTCGCCGCGAGAGACGTGGGGAGGGAAGGACGGACGTTGAAGGGAAGGGAATGAGGTACGGACGGCTGGGACGGACGGCAGAGAAGTACGGGGAGGAGGGAGGGAGAATAGAGGATGTAGGGAAGGAGGGAGGAGGGTCGAGGCAGGCAGGCAGGCAGGGAGAAGACTTATGTCGATCATAGCACGAAAACACGCATCTCGACATTTTCAAATTGTTTTTAACCGTCTTAGGACGGGCAAACATCTAGTTATTAATAATATAACAGAACAGAAATCTCTATGCGTGCTTGCGTGCGTGCCTCTGAAGGTGTTTCTGAAGCCTGTAACGCTTACGTCATTTTACGTAATAATATTGTGACGTCACAATAATATTGTGACGTCACACGAAGACCTTCGGCTTGACCGTTGTCATATAGCAACACAATATATTTCTCAACAACGTACGGAGCATAGCTATTATATAGTAAATGCATATATGTGTACATATATATACTCACACATACCCATACATAAATATATATACATATATATGTACATATATATAGTAAATATGTATATATGTATATACATATTTATATGCATATATACATATATATATATATATGCAAACACATATATATATAAAATATATATATATTATATACAATATTACACATACATAATTACATATGTACATATATATAAATACGTATATATATAAATATATATACGTTTATATATCCATATATATATATATATACATATATGTACATATATAGATATAAATACATATATATACAAATATATATATGTATACATATACATATATGTTTTACCTTGAAATCTTCGGACTATCGAACCTTCGGACTATCGAACCTTCGGACTATCGACCTGTTCCCGTATTTACATAAGTACATATATATATACGTATATACATATACATGTACATATACACATACATCTATATATACATATACATACATATATAAATATAGATACTTACATATATGTATATACATATATATACATATTCATACAGTTATATATATTTCATATATATCCAGATGTATATACATATATAACATTTGTGCATGTATATAGATCTATATACATATATATATATATATATACATATGTATACATATTCAAACATGTATATATATCTATATAAATCGATAAATATACATGCATAAATACATATAATGTACAATTGTACATAAATACATATACTGTATATTTGTCTTCATTAGTCCGGAATAGCGGATCCCCGGAATAGCGGACCCCGGAATAGCGGACCCCGGAATAGTGGACCCGTAATAGCGGCCCCCGGAATAGCGGCCCCGAACCATTGAAGTTGTCACGTGACTCTATCGACAATTCATCGTGACCTGACCTATTTTAAACGCTCTTTGAAATTGATTGTTTACAAGCTAAATAAGATGGCAGCTGCCATTGAGAATTTATTCGGCGATTGTTGTTTTGAGAGTGAGGTGGTCGAGGTGACGGATTTAGCTCCTGGTGGAGATGCGCTAAGCTGCAAGTTTATTATTCGTGCATCTTTGGCGTCGGAGTCTGAAGCCATACAATGGCTTTCTTACTTTAAAGTGAGAACGAGCACGAATTGGGTATCTCGTGCTGGTCAAAGGAAACTGGCGGATGGGAAATACGCGAGATTTCTGTTCAGCCGTGATTACGTCTGCCATCACAGTCAGAAGAGAAAGGTGAGATTACCGAATTTTCATGGAATTGCATAGGCCTACTGAGACATATGCAACTGAAGGTTGTAAAAAGTTAACAGTAGTCCGACGTGTGAAATTGATCTAAGGGTTGAGGGTTAGAAGCATGCACAGAAACAAACTTTATGGGATTTATGTTAAGGTCTTGTTTGTATATTATAATTTGTGATTATCTAAAATTCATTGTGATAATTATCCTTAAACGTTTAAGAAGTAATCTTATGGCATGGTTTAGGAACTCATCTTTGGTTAAATAGGCCTAGATTTTAAGGAATCAGTAAGTTTCTTGTAGTCTGTATATGGATATTTATCCTCAGATGCTTATCATTTGACTAATGGCTTTTAAGCTTAGTATCTTAAACATGTTGTAACTATACCTTTGAATTTCTTAAAGTAGTGATATAATCAGGATAATAATATGACTTATTATTATAATAACATTACAGTTTGACGTAAGTATTAACGTGATGTACTGTTGATGCGATTTACAGCTGTCAACAAGCAAGAAGTCATGTGGCTGCGAAGCGACACTGTCAATCCGTGTCAAGAAGAACACGCCAGATGTTCTGCGCCATGACGAACATGCACGACGCGGTTTCTTTGGTGTCATCAGCGTGGACAACAGGCATAGTCACCTGCTGCACAATGCCGAGGCTCTGCATTGGCTAAAGAGATCTGAAGAAACCAAATCCACTTTCCTCGAGTACTTCAGTAGTGGTTAGTTTACTACATTATACTATTGGTCTAAGGTTTATTAGGCTGATGATTTGAGTCCCTTTCAATAGTTTTAAATACCTGTGAAGATCTTGCTTGTTTTATTAGTATTGTAGCAATAGTCATTCTGCAGACATATTTGCTCATCTTAACTGTTTCTTCTTTATTTATTTTCTTTATTATCTATTTTTTAGATTGAAATGTTTCTTTTTCAATATTTATTGTGCTAAATATTTCTTTAACTGTATATGCTGTATTTTGTCCTTTGCTTGGTGTCTATTTCTAGTAGTATTTGGTTTTGTAAGCCACATTGAGAAATTTGTAATTTATATATTACGTGCTTCACTAATGCTTGTGAATTCATTTGAACACTTTGAGTAGCCTACTTAGCAAAATGTTTACCTGCGATTAATTAGCTATCATTATTTTGTGAATTTTTTGGTTTAAGTCGTGTCATCTATTCCGTTTTCAAATACAATTTGCTGTAAAGCAACTGCAGCAGTGCATATGTTGATGCATGGATAGGAAAGAGTCCCGCTGAGGCTCGGATGTTCCATCAGGACTTGCTGATGATGGAAAGCGATGAACGTCTAGCAGACAGCAGCGTCAATCCACCTGAGAGATGGCTGTACAAACTGCACGATAATTGGCGCAAGCAGCACTTTGGAGGCACAACTGGAACTGTCGACTTTAAGCGGTAAAATATGATCTGACTATGTTACGTTTCTGCTTGTGTCGTTTGTGACCAATCTTGGTTGGCTTTACGAGAGAAACTTGTATGTATTGGTGTGTTGGCATAAGCTAATAATATATGCGGTGTTGTCAAGTCAATTATGGTAACTTGGTTTCGGAACTTGGTCTAACAGAGTGTTGGGAAAATTGACAATATCACTTTATTACTCCAACAGGTATAATACTGCTGTTTCATTAAGACAACTATCAGAGTTATTTGCTTAGACTTTCCATATTATATTAGGTTATACGACATTTAAGCAGACTAATAGCAGTGTGTTCACTAAATAAATCAAACTTAGTTTCCTGTGATTGCTATTACAGCGCAGCAGAGCAGAGAAAGGCTGATCTCGAAGCAAGTGGACATACCGTCATGCTGCAGGACAGTCCGTTTGCTCTGTCGGTTCTCACGCCTCTGATGATCAGAGCACTGGCGATGAACAATAACCCACAGAGTTTTTTCATCGATACCTCGGCCTCATGTGACCAGACAAACACCTCCCTCACTCTTGTTCTGATGGCTAGCAAGGCTGGAGCCATTCCTGTTGGCGTCTCGCTACATGAAGGGCAGAGTGAACGTAGCTACACTGCTGCGTTGGCTCAACTGAAGGATCTTTGGGCAGCACAGTCGGTGGGTGAGGTTAGCATCACAAACTTCATGTCTGATGATAGCCTGGCACTGAAGAACGCCCTCCGTACAGTGTTCCCTGCTACACGACAACTGCTGTGTCTGTTTCACGTGCCACAAGCGCTGTGGCGTTGGTTGTGTGATGGGAAGAATGGAGTAGGTAGAGATGAAAGACAGGAGTACATGAAGAAGTTCTCGTCTGTTATTCGTTGCGAGGATCGAGTGATTGCAGAGCAAACGATGAATGAACTGATCAGTAATGATGATGATGAAGAAGAATCAAAGTTCAGCAAGCATCTGGCATGTTTGTGGGAGAGAAAGGAGGAGTGGTGCATGGCCTATCGAATGGATGTGTTAAACAAGGGGAACAACACTAATAACTATGCAGAGGCAACATTTAGGATTGTCAAAGACATAGTTCTGTGTCGTCTACGAGCTTTTAATAGCTTAGCCTTACTAGACTACATCGCTGTAGTACTTGAAAAGTACTACAGTATTCGACTCCTAAATGCTGCTTTTGGGCGTCATCAGAAGCCCCATTTGTTGTATCAGAAGATTCTGAGCAAAGGGAAGGAAATGCTCAGTGCAGCACCCAACTGTGTCTCGGAACTGGGCGATTCACTGTATTCTGTTTGCTCCAGTAAGGATTCCTCGGTGCTTTATGAAGTAAATACTGACGTTGGTGTGTGCGCATGTAATGTAGGCCAGCAAGGTACTTTCTGCAAGCATCAGGCAGCCGTGCAGCTGAAGTATAGCAAGAACTTTGTGAATGCGCCAAACCTGTCACTGCTTGATAAACAACAACTGTACTGTGTAGCCACGGGTAAAGTTGTTGCTGAAGAAACATTCTTCGCTCCAATGACGGTCGTGGCTACTTTGACTACAGCACCTGTACAAGGGTTGTCCGTAGCTAGCGGTGAGCCTGAAAGTACAGGCACAGCAAGTGCTGTGGACGTGAATGGTTTGGACACCGATGACAGTGCGGCTAGTAGAGTGGCTAGTGGTAGTGGACCATGGGAGCGTATTAGCATGGAAACAGAAAGAATTGTTTCCATGTTAAAAGATAACTCCAGCGACCAGGGTTTGTTCCACTCTGCTGAGCGCTATGCAGCTGAACTTCAGCGTATCAAAACGCCTGGTCAGCTGTATGCCTTCCTCAACAGTAGATCTCAGCATAGCTTCCATCGCAGGAGAAAGATCCCTGTGCAGCCCACTTCCATAGCACGTCGTAGTGCATCCTCTACCAGGGGCAGTGCAAGGCATAGGTCTGGTCGACCTCTTGCTGTTCTGGGCAAGACAGGAAGGCCAAGCAAGCGACCTCGGTTACTGGGTCTTGCAGTCAGTGAGAATCGACCAAATGCAAAGAGCCATGGCGAGGGTCACTAATCTGTATTGACTCACATAGTGTTTTAATAACCAATCAGGTTATTAGGTGACATATTGACTACTTTGCGTTATACAGTAGTTCTGTAGACAAGTCATTGCTAAAACAGTCATTTTTTACGTCTGAACTTATAACGGTTCTGTGCGGTTAAGGTTTGGATTAATAACTGTCTTTGCTGCCAATGTCTTTACTGTTCATTTGATAAATACGTTTGTTTAATATGCAAACAATCACATAAACTTTTTACTATTTTTCCTGTAATGCTTTAAAATACTGAGTATGTTGAAAGAAATATCAGTGATGTTAATCCTTGTCCTTGAATTAGTAACAATGGTCTCTTGGCTTCTTATGCCATGATAGCTACAAGTTATCATAGCTACACGTAACCATAGTTTCGCAAAGACTGTAGGCCTAAATACAGTCACACAATAATTATTATTCTTATAAATTGTTCAGTAATTAACAGCAAGGAAAACAGTGCCTCACTCGATAGGACACTGCGATTATCATAATTTTGCACGAGGCTACGAGCCCAGCGCACTCCCAACCTCCCAGGGCCTTGCGCTAGCTCGCGTACTCGAGGCAAAGTAGGAGTGCTGCCAGTTGAAGGAACAGCGTAATGTCAACCAATGAGAGCCAAGAGTTACGGGAATTAGAACGCTTTGGTTTAGTTTTGGTTCTCTGTATACACATAGGGCAATTATGCGCCCCGAACCCATATGGTTGGGCCGCACACTCGCTGAAAAATTTTCTAAATTCGTCAAACGGCATGTCACCACCAACAAAAGTGTCACGACAACTCGTCGAACGACATTTCGTATGCGACATTTCGTCGAGCGACATTTCGTCGAACGACATTTCGTCTACAAAGTTATTTGATATTGTCACTTTAAAATGGAAGCTGGATTGATGAAAAAACAGTTTCTCGAAATGGAAGTGGGATTGATGAAAGCATTCCTGTGTTGAAATAGATGCTGGATTGATCGAAATTATTTTTGAAATAGAAGCTGGATTGATCGAAATAAATAGAAGCTGAAAATCAACCTGGATGCATGGATGAAAATAAGTTTCCATTCAATAGAAGCTGGATTGATGAAAATAATCTTGTCAGTAATTAGAAGCTGGATTCCTGAGAATTTATAGCACGTTTTAGCAAAACTATAAGAAAGCGGCCTTTGTTGATTAGCCGTAATGGATACAGATACACTTGGAGACGATATGGTTGAGCCGCACACTCGCTGAAAAATTTTCGAAATTCGTCAAACGGCATGTCACCACCAACAAAAGTGTCGTGAATAGCTCTCAGATTTTTGCTGTCCTGGTTGAAAAGAATGAGTAAATTTGCATTATCGCGGATCGCTTGCTTGGGAATTCTAAAGTAATTCTGAGTTAGGTAAAAGCAGTCCGCTCCACCGTGTCTTCCCATCGTGAAATACTTTTCGATTGGCTCCTGCTTTTGAAGCATCACGTCGTCAAAGATCATGATACTACGGACATTCTTAGAAAGCGATTCGACTGGAATAATATCTTCAGAGGATGAGTTGTAAGTTTCAAGGTTCACAAGAGCAAGTTCAAAGCGTTTGTTGGGATTGAGGTGCAACATTGGTGAGAAATTTGTGGTATAGTCGGTTTGATCTGAGGAACATATAATGCTAAAGTTTTCCTTAGGCAATGTTAGGTCTCGGATTTCTTTGAGAAGTTCTTCAAGGCGTTCCATGTCAAAAATAATAATCACAGATTATTATTTTTAATAATAAATAATAATAACAGATTATTAAGATAATAATACTATTATTATCATTATACCGTCAGCAAACTTCGGTTCAACTGGAGTGCTAACTCTTTGTGGATCAAACCAGAACGAAGCAGTTCGTCAAGAATGGCTGAGATCTCGTTGTCAACACCAGTATTGCCAGCCGTTCTAGAGGCTATCAAGAGCTGTAACCTCTCTACAAGGGCGTCTGGGTTGTTGTAATACTGTACAGCTACACCCGAACCCTGAGTCAGCTTGAACTTTTTGCTTTTTCTGCCGTGAACTGGAAGCCCTGAAAGTTGAATGAGTTTCTTAAAAGTTTCAATTGCTTGAGGGGCGTACTGCTTGGTCTTAATGAAACGCTTCGTCAAAAGGCTGTACAGCGATTCATCTGCGGGTGCTTCGTAAACGAGGTTTCCACCTTTAAACGCCCTCAGAGAACCTGCAGAGAGAGCAACTGGGTCGACTAAGAGATCGCCGAATTTGTTCCCCTTTAGCTGTAAAGGTGTGATTGGAACAAAACCCTTTCCTCTTTTGGTGAGCTTGTATCCCTCCGACAATTGGTTAAGTCGCTTTCTATAGGACGCCAGAGCTTTGATATCTGCATCCAGCTCATCAAACCTATCTTTATCTCCGTCCCTTTTCGCTCTACTTTTCTTAGCGCCCAGGTTGTAACGATTGTACCTATTAACATTGAAGACGATATCTTGAATCCCTGCCGTGTCAGCCAGATTGAGCTCGCTCGGGGGTGTGAAACCGTAACGCCTGATTGTATCGATGTTGAGATCTTTATTGGGATCAATGAGTAATGTTTGCGAAATTTCAGGTGCTTCGAGCGCCGGTGCTCCAAATATCGACGCTATCGGGTTAAAATTAGCCTCGTCTACGATCTGCCTTGGTAAGTGCTCCAAAGCTCCAGTAACTTTCTGCAGTTCCTTGGATGTCGCCGCCTGTGCTTCAGTTGTGGCTGTAGCAATAGGCCGGATCATAAATTACAAAATATTGTCATATTTCTGAGAGAATATCCATTTACTGTCTCTTAGGTACACTGATTCCATTGCTGCAAACCATTTGTCTCTACTACTTTGCTCTACTTTGCATTTTTTCCTTAGAAATTTCTGAAAAGTTCACTAAAAACGCTAATTTGTCAGATATAATTTTCTGTACAATCGTTCCAGAACAAGCAACTTACATCAACTTCTGAATATGGAATATGATTCAGAAACAATATGGCATTAGTACAATGTAATAGAAGACTTTTATTAAATTTTTCTGAATTGAGACTTTGTATCGAAGTGAGGCATCACTTTGCGGCGTTCCTGGAGAACGCGAATAGGGTGAAAGTGCCATTTACCGTCATAAGCGAGATTTTTTAAGCGTTCGACAAGGATTTAAAAATATAAACATGTCACCTGTGACTCTGAAATTTTGCAGTGACTAAAAACCCGCTCGCATCTTCAGTTGACGAATATAAGTGTTTTTATGACTGCATCTTATGCGTTACAAAAAGTAGTTTTATCCTAATTTTGTCATATTTTCAGTTACCGTCTTGATTTTTCATCTATCGCCATGGTGACGTTATCTAGTTATCGTCCAGTCAGAGGATTACGCTATCTAGTTATCGTCCAGTCAGAGGATGACGCTATCTAGTTATCGTCCAGTCAGAGGATGACGCTATCTAGTTATCGTCCAGTCAGAGGATGACGGTATCTAGTTATCGTCCAGTCAGAGGATGACGCTATCTAGTTATCGTCAGTCTGACATAGTGCCGACGTCTAGATATCGTCCAAAACAATAGCGAAAATCAATAATAGACGCCGGGTGTTTTATTCCCAAATGCTTTATTTCGTGAGCAAACAAAAGCAACAAAATTATAGAGCACATATTCTGCTGTAGGCCTATCTGAAAACTTAAAAATGAACAACTTGTCGAAAGCACAAAACAAATTAATGCCCGACTAGAAAATACACGATCTGTCCAGGGGAGACATAGGCCTAATAGAAATTACATAGCCTAATAGAACCCTATAGCCTATGTCAGTTTTTGACAGAATAACTAACATCACTCTGCTCAACACTGACATAACTACCGTTTTTAATGTAACAGTTGCTATCTATAGCCTAATGCTCAATGTAATCAGTTTTTAAATATAACACTGAATCTCGGCTTTCAGCTGAGTATCAGCCCCCTCTTAATATAACAACACAGTTCAACATTAACAACTTTTTATGCAACAACACAACTCACCTTTGCCTCAGTATTAGTAAGTTTACTTTGGGTAAAAAAAAAATTTCAATAGAAAAGAGCCACGACTAAGCTAGGGTCTTAGGCTATATGGGTGACTTTATTGTAAAGCACAGAAATGTTCTGTGTTGTTAGTAGGCTAGGTCTATTTTTTACAATTGTCATAGAAGTAGAAGTCTCCATCATCCAGTTGAGTGCAGAATTTGTGCACCCAACCTTGGCAATTTTGGCACTGTATCCAGGATTCCTCAAACGTTTCCCCACAAAAGAGACAGAACATTTAAGGAATTTCACTTCTCACACTGTCTGTCTTCTTAAGCTTCTTAACATTTCGGAGTTTTTCTTCGAAGTTCTTCTGTTTTCCAGCACCTGCCGGTTGAACAGTTGTAGTGAGTTCTTGGTGGTTTTTCTGCTGACTTACTGCCTCTCTGCAGTCTTGTGTCACTGTTCGTCATGACTTCATCACTGACATTACATTACACACTTGTTTCACTGTTTGTCATGACTTAATCACTGACATTAGATTGGAGATTTGTTTCACTGTTTGTCACGACTTCATCACTTACATTAGATTGGAAACTTGTTTCACTGTTTGTCATGACTTCATCACTGACATTACATTACACACTTGTTTCACTGTTTGTCACGACTTCATCACTTAGATTACATTACATTACACACTTGTTTCACTGTTTGTCATGACTTAATCACTGACATTAGATTGGAGATTTGTTTCACTGTTTGTCACGACTTCATCACTTACATTAGATTGGAGATTTGTTTCACTATTTGTCATGACTTCATCACTGACATTACATTACACACTTGTTTCACTGTTTGTCATGACTTCATCATTGACATGATTGGAAACTTGTTTCACTGTTGTCATGACTTCATCACTGACATTAGGTTACACACTTGTTTCACTGTCATGACTTCATCACTGACATTATGTTGGAGATTTGTTTGACTGTTTGTCATGACTTCATCATTAGAGACTTGTTTCACAGTTTGTCACAAAAGCACACGACCGAGAAGTCCCAAGCGCTAATAGATTGGTTAGAAAACTTTCATCATAAGGATGTTATATGAATAAATTTAGTTTAATGGGTAATGGGTTAGATGATGTATTTGGGGTTTATAAAATGGGGCATAATGAAACCAAACTGTATAGTTTAATTATCTTAGAAGAAACTGCACTAAGTTTGGTCCATAAATGATGAAGTTATTACAAATTTAGGAGTGTAATAGATGAAACCATCATTACACGAATCTCAAGTTTAAAGATTTTTAGCAAGATGGTACTCAGAAAAGCCAACCACAAAGAAAAATGTCAAGTTTTTTTACCATGCCACAATCATTGTGCTATATCCGTGTACTGACGGTATCAAAATTGTCTACTTTCGTCATGCCGGTAACTAAACAAATCTATCGTCATAGCCTGACGGTAATTCAAAATTTGTCTACTTTCGTCATGCCGGTAACTAAAAAATCTATCGTCATAGCCTGACGGTAATTAATTTTTGCTTGTTTTCAGAAGTTAGTTGGCGTCATCGATATTATTTCACGAATATAACATTAAATTAGTCGTAAAATACTAAAATGTTGCAGAGAAAAGTCTATGGTATGCGTTGTTTGTTGCGGTGATGATCACAACTAAACAATTACAAAGAAAAGCTTCAAAATTGTCAGTCGTTCGTTATCGAGAAAACGGATAAATATCACACTCTTTTACGTGCGGAAGATTTATATTTTTTTCTGTAATCGTAACTGGTTATAACAATAAAACTTTTACAGCATTTAATCAAGCGATTAATAAGGAACTCGTGACTAAAAAATAATGTACATCCAGAAAATCGCAAAAAAGAAACTTATTAAAAACGCTCACTTATGACGGTAACTGGGTACCTGACGGTAATTAGCACGTTCACCCTATAGCCATCACGTCTATCGTGACCATAAACTTTTGTTGCTGATTCCGTTACAACTTTAACTAAACGCTCAACAGCTTGGTTATGGCATGGAAATGGCTGAATGTCGATAACATCGTCTGTATCTGACGAAAGCCACGCTGAGATTTGCGCAGTTGAAATGTGTTTGGTCAAAACGGGTTCCAAGCGAGGCGTTTTTTGCCAGTCAATCAGCTCGTCGTAGCTCTTCGCTTGAAATAGTATCTCAGGTAATTGGAATTTACGGTTCGGTACTTCATCTTCACGAGCACGTAGAATTCTTTTCATAGCAAGCCTACGTATATGTTTACGATTGTCTTTCAGCATAGCAACAAGGATGCCCTCAATATGAGCCGGATAGCTATTGCGCTTCAAAACCTTTTGAACTAAAATTCTGTACCGGACAGGAAGAAATCTGGATGTTTCTATCATTTTATAATAGTGCGGTGCAGCGTCCCAGCATTTAGAATTTCTCTTAATGTCAAACCAAACAACTGCATAAGAATTCACAATGAAGGAAACTAAGACTTTAAATTCCTTCGAAGGAACTTCTGTAGATATATAAAGCCGCAGAACGCGGTTGGCAAGTGTCAACCACCTTGCATGGTTTAATCGCCCGGGCATTCTGGAATCGAAATTCTTTGGCACAATCCCAGTCTTTACTACATTCACAATTTCAAAGAAGTACAGTTGATCGCTGCTCAGCAAATGTTTATCGCAACTAATAGGTTCACCAACAATTACGCCGAAGTTAACTAGAGGTTGTTGCAACGACTTTGAAATAGATTTCCCGATTGGCCCGTTAAATGAATGTGGTCCAGACATTGGACCATCCAAGGAAATAAAGAGATGTCGCAAAGGCAGCTCGTTCAGATGTAGAAGACAAATGGACCAGTGAAGTGGACGACCAAGTTCAATTTCCATTCGACGTATAACTCCATTGTTGAAACCAGTGTTAACGTTTGTTGAATCTGAACCAATACAAACAAGGTTGGTGCAGTCGACAGTATCAAGAATTGATTCTGTAATGGATTTGGCTGATCCACTTGAAGGCGTACAATGACCGACATACCTTGATCCTGGTTCTGATAATATTGAAATGTGTTCCTCAGAAACGACAGTTTTGCGATTCCCTACAATTTTTAAAGTCTGATCTTTTCTTCCATCAAAATACAGTCCCGAAATTCTGCAATCATTGTCTTTATATGCTGATCTCAATGATTTCCGTTCTCTGCGAATCTTATTCCGATCAACTGGTCCCATTTGTTCAAAACCAAAATCAATCAGAGTTGCTGATACTATAGCAGCAACTGCTCGATCTGATACGCCAAAGCCATCTGCCTGCAGGGCAACATTTCTTAAGCCACGTTTCTTGAGACGAGGAGTTTCAGGTATTTCATCCGATATGTCGTCTGGAATATTATCTGATACACAAGAGAAAGATGTTTCAGTTTCAGTTTCTGAATCGTTCGATGTTCTATCTGAATCATTACATAATTGTTCAGCAGTTCTCACACATTTCCTTTGAAATTCATTCTTTGACTTTGAATATAGATCTAATTTTCGCTTTAGCCGCTTCTCGCGAAGAGCAGAGGCCTTCTTATCAACACCAGCTATTCGGCCTACCCGAACAGTACGCTGATCTGTTAGGAAATCGCGCTCAGGTACTGGTACCTTTAGATTCAATGGGCAACAGCAAGATGAAAACTGTATGCATTTACAAGAACATATATCAAACAATGTATCAAGATTTCTTTCTAGTTCTTCTCGTTTTAGTGTAGCAGACTTCGATCGGATCACTTTCTGAACCTCACCTATATATTTCTGTAACTGTAATTCTATTCCTCGAAGAGTTATCGTAGGAATTGACGATTTAATCCATAATTGCACAAGTTTCTCTGCCAATCTCTTACAGACAGATGGTAGAGGTTCTGTCCCATAACTCTTCTCCCATAAATACGCTTTGCCCACATCTTTGTGTGTTGGCAAAGAAAAAGTGAGTAATTCACGAGCGTCGCCAAAAAGGATATGACGATTTCTTGCAGCAACAGATCTTGATAACATAATTGGTAACAATTCTGAACAGAATATCAAATAATTTCAGTAAATACGATAAGCAGTTAGCTTAAATAAAGAAATCAGCTCACCAAACCGGAAATAAACATTGAAAAAAGTAAGTAAGCAAGCATAGGCTCCCGTGAAGCTATTTTTGCGAAACAAAACTAACACGATTTTCTAAAAACGTAAAAATGCAAAGTATATTCGAATTTCTATTAACTTCTTTCATCTGTACAGTAAACAACGCCATATAAGGCCACTTTTCCGAAACTCTTAATGCAAGTTAATTTTTATGATCCGGCCTACTGTAGCAATTGGTTTGAAAAGTTTAGTCGCATCGTACAGCAAGTCAGCCTCTCCCAGTTTTTCATCCACGAATCGCTGTCTCAATCGGTTCCTACGAGCCAAATAGTCCTGTGTAAACGCGTCACGCTCTTGTTTTGTTGAAATTTTTGTCCACATCATATGTTAAAATAATATTTTCAAACTATGTTTACTTTATGTTAAATAATATTTTCAAAATATGTTTACTATATGTCAGTTCTTTAAATACTTGCCATGGGTTTATAGAAACGATCGAACCCGCAGCGATATTTGCCATCGTAAACTTTTGAAGTTAGATCGATGACCGCGAACCCATATGGTTGAGCCGCACACTCGCTGAAGAATTTTCTGAATTCGTCTAACGACATGTCACCACCAACAAAAGTGTTGTGAATAGCTGTCAGATTTTTACCGTCTTGGTTGAAGAGTATAATTAAATTTGCATTATCACGAATCGCTTGCTTGGGAATCCGAAAGTAATTCTGAGTTAAGTAGAAGCAGTCCGCTCCACCGTGTCGCCCCATAGTGAAATACTTTTCGATTGGCTCCTGTTTTTCCAGCATTACATCGTCAAAGACCATGATACTACGACCATCATGGTGTTCACGATGCTTACAAAGCGATTCGACTGGAATGATATCTTCAGACGATGAGTGAAACGAGTCACTTCCTTTCCAGCAACTTTTTCCAACGCTGTAGCCCAGTCACGAAGAAATTGATATTTTTCCTGCCCTAGAGACTTTGAGTAGAGGTGCAGCCGGTCAAAACGCAGATATCCCTTCTTGAGAAGCAAGTTGAGCAAAAGATTTGTTTTTCCACAACCGCTCGGACCGCAGATTATACATCTTATACTGGATGGAAGCAACCAATTATGATGCCTCTTTCCATCGTCTTATTCTAGGTCAAAATTTGTTATCTCCATATAGATATAAAAATGGTTGATTTTATTCAACGAAAACAATGTATTGCCTTCGATGTAAAAGACACACCGAGACTTTAAATGAGACGAAAACGGCGTTAAAGAATGGACGATCGGCAAAAAAGGGAACTTGTGCCGTCTGTGGTATTCAGAAATTTCAATTTTTGCGATCAACACGTGGCGGTTCGCTGTTAAATAGCGCTCTAAACGCTCTGCCCCCAGTTTCCATTTTAATTGGACGATATAAAATAATTTAGCAACCTATACTACGGGTTTACCCACCAGTCGACCTTATCGCTGCTCACCACGTTCTTGTGATGGGGCAGATTTACAAGTTTCGTTCTTCTGCACATCAGTAGGCTACAGGCTGTTTGGGCTTTCTTGTGAATCTGATCTTCCTCTTGAAAAACCTTCCTTTAAATATAGGCGCGGTTTCCATTGAATTGGCTCAATACGTAGGCCTATGTTCTAGGAACATCGAATAACTTCTTTGTAGCCTATAAGTCACATGATGAGTGTTTAGGCAGAGCTTTTGCGATGTCCTAGAAATATCTTATATTCAGTTTGTTACATCACAGTTAATTACAACTGAGTTTTTTAAATATCTTCCTATGTTATTTCTTACTCAGGATACTCTGTATACTCTGTAGTAAATATTACACAGTGTAACGATTGTTACTCTATTACAGATTTGAAGATGGATGGGAGAATTTTTAGCAAAGAAGAGCGATTAGGCGGTGAATTTTGTAACAAAGCATTTGGGCACAGTGATGAAAATATCATGAAAGTAACCACACTGAAGAAAAGCCGTACAGTTGCAATTTGTGCGGCAAGGCATTTGTAGTGAAACGTTATCTCAAATACCATACAGAAATTCATACTGGAGAAAAAGCATACAAGTGCAATGCATGTGATCAGACTTTTTCTCAGAAGAAGCAACTGTATAACCATACAAGAATCCACAGTGGACAAAAGCCACATGAGTGCACTGGAGAAAAGCCGTTCAAGTGCAATTTATGTAATAAAACATTTCGCTTGAAATCCTGGCTGACGATTCACACAAGAACTCACACTGGAGAAAAACCATACCACTGCAATTTCTGTGAGAAATCATTTGCACAGAAGTGCAATCTGGAAAATCATAGAAAAATCCATACTGGTGAAAGGCCAAATTATCATTGCAATTTATAGTGTGGCAGTGTGGCAATTGAGTTATAGCCAACAAAATATTCTTTGACAAACCATACAATGACCCATACTGGAGAAAAGCCTTTCTATTGCAACGTATGTAACAAATCATTTATAAGGAAGTACGATCTGAAAGTCCATGCCAAAATCCACACTGGGAAAACCCATACAGACTGGTGCAATTCATGTGATAAAGCATTTGCACAGCAAACGAAACTGTATAACCATACAAGAACTCACCTTAGAAAGAAGCCAAACGATTGCACTTTATGCCACAGAGCATTTTCATTGAATAGGACTCTGAGAGACCATGCAATAACCCACACTGGAGAAAAGCCATGCCGTTGTGAATTGTGTAGCAAGGTATTTGCAAGGAAGAAATATCTGGAAGACCATAAAAAAAACAAGTGCTATTTTTATGACAATTTATTTTCACGTAGAGGCACACTCAAAACTCACATGAGAATACATACTGGAGAAAAACCATACAAGTGCAATCTCTGTGACAAAATATTTGCAGATAGAGCCAGTCTGAAAACGCACATGAGAATACACACCAGAATGTTGTTTCATTCAAAACTCAGGATTTGGAAAGGCCACACAACTGTGATTTTGTGACAAAACATTTACAGTAAGTTAAAATCTCAAACATCACATTAGAAAAACACAATACAAAGGTGGTTTATGTCAACGCGTTAAATTAGACACATCAGAGAATTCTCTTAAATGTACTTCAAATGAGAAATTAAGCAAATATACTGAACGTGGCAGCTGTGTTGGCAAAGTGTCAACGATAACAGAAACCACAGCAGAACTTTCAATACGACGGAATAATAACCTAAGTCCTGATATGAAACAACATTCTGGAAATCATTGGACAAATATTGTTTGTGATGCAAATCCATTTGTGTCGAAACCTTTCGGTTGTAGAATATGTGATGAGATGTTTGGAATCGAAAAGGAATTTATAGAACAATGTTGTCATCACTTTGATACTAAACAGAATGATACATTTATTGATGTATGTAAACATCTTTCCTGTTGTTCCTGTTGTTCCTGTGGAGAAGGAACAATGCTTTTTGATGACGTTTAGATTCAAAGTTAGATCAGCAACTTTAACATTGCAACCTATTGCTGTACAGCCTTTGTTAACAGTTATCAGAACTTTAAATACAACACAATTTGATCCCAATTCCTGCTGTGAAACAACTTTGTGGAGATCAGTGGATAATTAACACTTATGTTAATCCCTTTGTGTCGAGACAGTAGCAAGTGGAACAAATTATTGTCCGTAGTTCAGTGAATCCTCGGATCAAGGACGGTTTGAGACAAGACACAACAAAACTCCTCTACTCATCACCCCACAGTCTTTCCATTCCAAATTGAAGTGTCACCTCTTAAAGAATTCCTACCCTAATCCATCCAATCATCTGCCTTCCAAGCTTTCTCGTCCTCGACGAAACTCGCCGTAACAGCTGCTCTGCCTCTCTGGTGTCTCTGGCATTGGACTCGGACCTCCACTGTGATGCAACGCAGCATTCGTGAATCTGCGCTTGGCTTTGGAGTATATTAGAAATTTTTAGTTTACGATTATGATTACACGTCGAACAGAAGTGTCTTGATGAAGATGAACACTGTAATCAATCGTTGAGTTATGGAAGTTATGTCAATAAATCTATATTATAAGGCGAAGTCTGTTTACGTTGTCCTTCCGTTTGTTTGTTTGTTTGTATGTTTGTTTGTTTGTCTGTTGTCTAAAAGCTCCAAAACGGAACGCTTTAGCGATGTACAAAATTCTACAAAACATAATTACGCCACGTCTAGGTCAGCGCGACTATTTTCAGCTCGCAATTTTATTTAAACGCCGATATGTGGACATTTTAAATTTCCAACTGTTTCAACGAGGCTATCTTATAATACCGGCCATAGTATGGCCATTTGTCCACGTCAGGCGGGCTAAATATGCAACCTTACGTCACGCCTAGCATCTAGGCCAATGCACTCTGATTCGCAACCAATCACGATGACCGTTGATTTCAAATCAGAAGTGGTCACGCCCACGGCAGAATTTCAATGCAACATTTTAGAGATACAAAATTTTTAACGAACGTCTTCATTTGAATTTCTATAGATCTCAACCCAACTTTATTTCAACTCAAAATTTACTTTAAATTCCGATATTTGGACATTTTAAGTTTCGTAGTCATAGTTTCAATGATATTGAATTCTAGCTATGCGAGAGTATATATTGCTTAGAGTTGGGTTAAACAATTTCAAGCCAGCGCGTAAATTCGCCAGAGGGACACACGAAAAATTTGCACATCGTTAAATTCAAATTCACGGGCGCTGACGAAGATGTCGTTAAATTCAAATAGACGTGCGCTGAGGAAGATGTCGTTCAATTGAAATACACCGGTCCTGTGGAAGATGTTGTTAAAGTCCAATACACGGGCGGCTACGAAACGAGGAACAAAGCGTCATTCCTCGCAAAGCCGTCTAAAGTAAGGCCTGGTAAAAATACCCCGGGCGAAGCCGGGTTCAACAGTCTAGTTTCTAGGTAAAAATGGTTTTCATTATCGCCATTTTAAATTTTGGGTTGGCTAAAAGTTAACCAGGTTTCAATCAATTAATGACAGTGATAGGTATTTAAGATCTTGTAACTAATTAATTAGAATTAGTTCCAATTTCATAATTATAATTAGGATTAGCAATTTTAAAGAGCTAAAATTAATTAGAATTAGAATTAATATTAGCTCCCAACTAATTAATTAGAATTAGTTGGACTTAGAATATAAAACGACACAAAAACGTAGCTTATACTTTTCGTAATCGTAATCGTAATCGTAATCTCCAAATTTCTAAAGCGCCACTCGAAAGCCAAGCGCAGGGCACCAGCTTATTCACTTTTGTCTGGTACGCAAATATTTCAAATAATAATTATCGATAGCCTAACTGAAATGTCGAAGGTCTTCATCCAAAAATTCTGGCAAGTTCGAGCTGGGAGATCGAGCTCTGTGCTACCGATTGCTGAACAGTTTCCCCGGCACCTACTCCAGCTGGAAAAAACAGGAACGCCCAAAATTTTGGGCAACTTGCCCCTATGACCCCCAGACTCATCCGCGTATGGTTATCCCGTAGTTTACGTTGCTTAGTTACCGGCAAGGACCTGTTAACACCCCACCTCCCCCAAAGTCCTACCTGCACCTCACCGCGGTGGGGGGAGGGGTGAACGGCTAAGTAGGGGAATGCTTGGTGGGGCTGTGCCATCAGTGGTGAAAGCCCAGTGACGAAAGCTCTGACCACCTTGGCGTCTCGCGAGGTGGACAGGCTCACCGGGAACCCCGAAAATAGCTGGCCAACGCAGGAGGCAGGTGTTGGAAGGACACCGGAGGGCGCAAGAGGTCATATAACAGTGTCCCACCGCTTCCTAACCCTGCCAGAAGAGGATTGGTCACTGTCTGGCAAAGAGACCAAGAAACCTCAACATGACTATGTATAACTATGTGAAGCAAAGGAAAAAAGCACCCTTGATCCTAATGAGTTTTCTCCGTACTTAGGCCTACTTACTCGATATCACTGAGCAGCGAGCCGAATTATTAAAAAATTTAATTCGACGTCACTTCATGTGTCTCAGAGAGGATTTGAACCATTGTACTATTTCTATTGCAAAAGTTAGTTTTTGTAGTTAAAAAGTAATATTTTCGCTGCTTTTACGAACCTCACAATTTTGATATTTGTGTTAGGGGAGTAATTTTCCTGACACAGCTTTGAACATATTTTGCTTCAGTGTAGTACAAACAACTTTGCAGGGTTCTAAGTGATGTGTATAAAAAGTTATTATGCATATTGTAAAAATAGTAGGGTGTTGCACCTTTGATCCCTATGTGCATATGCACCCTTGATCCTCGAAATTAACTATAAATTTATCATATTATGCACCTTTGATCCTATAATTATAGTTAATTTCTATTAAATGTTAAAAAGTTAAGCTACAGTTACAAACTACAGTTAAAATACAAACAAAACGTAAGTTTTAAGCATACTAAGTTTGTGCTTAGTTTATAAATTGGAAAAAACACTGATGATGATGATCATGAAGATCATGAAGATCTCGGTGTTCAGAATCTCAAGTAGGCTTATAAGTCATCTGACAGTACAGATGTTGTCTTTCAGGCAGTATAAGATCTAATATAGTTATTTTCTTTTTGTAATCAACATTAAAATATGACTGTTAATAACAAAACAGCTTTTTGTTGGATAAACCAGCACCAGGATCAAATGAGCAAACATAGTATCAAGGGTGTATATAAGTGGGATCAAGGGTGCATACATACATGCACCCTTGATCCCATCTGAGTCACCTGCGTTTTTGGCACATAGCATATTAAAAATGATGGAATGATAGAACATTGAATATAAAGTTAAATTGATAATAAAATTCTCTAGAACCAAATTAAAAAAGTTAGCACTTTTTCAGTAAATGAGAACAGTAAGAAAATAGGATCAAAGGTGCAGACTCTCCCCTAGCTGTTCCACCACTTTGAAACAAACTTCCGCCAACACTACGACAAATATCTGACCCATCCTACGAAGTCACCAAAACTCCACCTCTCGCTATCTCTCCACAGGTCTGTCACTCGAAACTGAAAAACATTGCTTCTTGACAAATGATATCCTGATTCCAACACTTCTCCCTACCCACCTCGTCGTCTTAACACCAAACACAATCCACTTTAGCCGCCTGCCTGACTCTCCGGATTTTGACCCGCAGCCTATCGATTTTGTTTTGATTGAGCGCCTGTGAATAAGCTGGTACCCGCGACTAAGCTTTTGTGGGCGCTGTAGAAGTTTTGAGATTACGATTACGATTAGGCCTACACATTCGTCGGCCGAGAATCAGGTTGTTCTAACTGAAAGAATGTTGTTTTCGAGAAAACGGCAGAAGTATCTTTGTACAGCAAAATGATACATTCAAGTAGCTCGAGTAAGCTATCAATAAATAGCTCTGGAGAATAAGCATTTTTCAGCCACAATGTTGCCTATGTTATTTTTGTTGTTTATTTAAAAAAAATCAATTTTGGAGTTATATATTGAGATAGAACAACATAGCGCTCAATGCCTGGCTAAAAATATGGTCGGCCGCATTTCAACGTGGACATAACATAACATAACATAACATAACAAGGGTTTTAAGTGGTTCAGAAGACGTTTAGTCTGTGTTAGAACCACTGCAATTAACCTGGAACATGATTAATAGCCCAATTTTCCTAGCTTCTTCTTAAAAGCTGTGATAGTGTCCACTGAGACAGTACTATCATCCAAACTATTCCACAAATCTACAACTCTTGCACTGAAGCATTTCTGTCCTAATGTCCCTTTCGGTTTCTTAAATAATTTATACCTATGTCCCCGAGTTGCCTTGTTTGGTGCTAATTCAAAAAACTTCTCCTTCTGCACTGCCTCCTTTCCAGTAATAATCTTGTAGGCTTCAATTAGGTCTCCTCTGCTCCTCCTTCTCTCCAATGTTGTTAGTCCACACCTTTTCAACCTTTCTTCATATCCCAAATCCTTGTAGCCCCAAATCATTTTTGTAGCTCTTCTTTGCACCTTCTCCAGCTTTTCCATGTCCTGTTTCAGGTAGGGACTCCATACCTGGATGCAGTATTCCAACTGTGGCCTAACCAGTGATTTGTATAACCTCAATATTGTATCCTTGTCTCTGGTGACTATTGTCCTTCTTATCATGCCTAAAGTCGAGTTAGCCTTTTTTGATGCTTCAGCACATTGCCTAGAGGGTTTTGCACTCTTGTGCATAATCACTCCCAAGTCCCTTTCTTCCTCACTCACTTTCAACACCATGCCCCCCATTTCATATGAAAACTCGCTGTTTCTCTTCCCCATATGCATCACTGAGCACTTTTCCACATTAAAGAGCATCTGCCAGTCCTGTGACCATCTGAACATTCTTCTTAGATCTTCCCGTAGTATCTCCGCTTCTTTTTCATTTCCCACTGCTCTACATAGTTTGGTATCATCTGCAAATTTAGAAATTTTAGATAAAATCCCATCATCGATGTCATTAATAAAAAGTACGAACAGCAATGGCCCAAGCACTGATCCTTGTGGCACTCCACTTAGCACTGTCGTCCAGCTAGAATGTTTGTCACCTATGCCCACCTTTTGTCTTCTTCCTGATAGCCAGCTTTGAATCCATGCTAATACCTGCCCTCTAATCCCGCATGCTTGCAACTTCTTGGCCAGTCTTTTATGAGGTACTTTGTCAAATGCCTTGGCAAAATCTAAGTAAATTACATCTACAGGCTTTCCCTCATCTATCCTCTCATACCTTGTTACCTTGTGCTGTCAGTTCCTGGAACTCTAGCGACCTTCATGATCAAGCCTCTCCATTTCCTTCTGTCCGCCGTCGCATCTCTCAGTTCTGCCAAATTCATTCCAGTTGTTTCATGTATCTCGTCCATCCACTTTTTCCTTGGTCGTCCTCTCATAGACTTCCTCAAAGAATTCCAAAAGATTTGTCAAACACGAGCGACCTCTAGTAAATCCGTGTTGACTGCCCTTAATAATGTTATGCTCATTCAAGTGTTCCACTATATTATCCTTAACAATTCTCTCCATGACCTTACACACAACACTGGTTAAACTTACTGGTCTGTAGTTACATGGTTCACTTCTGTTTCCTTTTTTAAACAATGGCACTACAAGAGCATCTCTCCATTCCTGTGGTACAACTCCAGTCTGTATCGCTTTATTAAAGATCTGTGCTAATGCCTCTCCAATTTCTTCCCTCACTTCATGTAAGAATTTAGGATGTAGTTCATCTATTCCTGGACTCTTGTCAGTTTTTAACCTTTTCAGCTGTTCCACCACATTTTCCTTAGTGAACACTATCTGTGTTAGTCCTTGACCACCACTCTCTAAAAATGCTTGGTTGGGTTCAGGGATGTTTCCTAATTCCTCCAATGTAAACACTGAGCTGAAATATTTATTAAGCGTTTCAGCAGCTTCCACATCATCCACAATAACTTCTCCATTCTCCTCTTCCTTTTTCAATGGCCCTACCCTTTCTTTCCTTTTCTGCTTGCTTCTCACATAGTTGTAGAAACTCTTGCTGTCTTCTTTTACATTCCTTGATAACTTCTCCTCAAAGCTTTTTATTGCTTTCCTGTTTGCATTATTGCATATGTTTCTTTTATTCACATACTTTGCTTTTGATTTCTCAAGTCTTACAACATAGTCACAGTCCAGTCCATTCTTTCTTTCCTTCTTCAACTGCTGAAAATTCTTCCAAGCTTTGTTCTTTGCCCTTCTCTTTCTTTGAACCTCGCGTGTTACCCATGGCCTCTTCTTGTTGGTCCTTTTGTGCTTGGGTATGTTCTCCTCAATAATCTCTTTCATAACTTCATTAAACTTCTTCCAAGCATCGTTCACTCCCAAACCCCTTACTGCAGATTCCAAGTCCTTTTCCTTCAGTCTTTCCCTCACTAATTCATAGTCCGCCTTAAAGAACAAGCTAGTCCGTAAACATACTGTCAAAATGGAAATAGAACACTATAATTCTGGGTGTTTTTGGTACTTCCGAAATGTCTATGAATGTTCTAACTTCATGTGGGGATAGAGCAAGCTGCGCCAAATTCAACGGTATCAAAATGTCCCAACACATAAAAAGTGGAGTTAGAACAACCTGATTCTCGGCCGACGCATTTTTTCGCGAGTAACCATTCCTATAATACGCCCTATAGATTTCTTGGTTACCGGGTATTTCAATGTCTTCAATGCAGGGCTGTTAAAGGCTTGGTTTTTTGGTTTAAGAAAAACCTGGACATTTTGTCTTTTTCGTTTTTTACAAAATAAATTTCAAAATTATAAATGACAAAAAAGTCGTCTCTTCAACTTTCTTGGCAATTGTTTTATGGTCTTTGTTAATTTCGTTTTATGACATTCTACCGTTCTACTGTTCTAGTTAGGCCTAATTTCATTTATATGCATTTGTGTGGCGCGGTAGTGTGGGGGGTACGTTTCGGTGCCTTGCAGCCGGAGGGTTGTGGGTTCGAATCCACCTCAAAGCCGCCGCGTAGGGACCCTGGGCAAGTCCTTCACTCGCAATTGCTCATGCGCTTCGGCGTGAAACTCCGATTCAGTGTCCGCGCTGTAGTCGGGAGCGCCTCTGAGTAGAAATCTTGAAGGGGCGCTATATAAATATCTGAAATGAAATGAATCTGATTAATTTGAACGGTATATTATGCCATTTTATGAGTGTCATAATCAGAAATATAAAAATCTCAACAACAACAAAAACAAGAAAAAACAAAATTTAATAATACCAAAAAACCAAAAACCCAACTTTTGATTTTGAACAAGTTTGGTTGTTTGCACCTCTGCTTCAATGGGTGTCACGACAATTCGTCACCGACATTTCGTCTAACGACATTTCGTCTACAAAGTTATTTGATAGTGTCACTTTAAAATGGAAGCTGGATGGATGAAAAAAACAGTTTCCCGAAATGGAAGTGGGATTGATAAAAACATTCCTTTGTTGAAAAAGAAGCTGAATTGATCGAAATAATTTTTCCCGCAAATAGATGCTGGAAATCAACCTGGATGCATGGATGAAAATAGGTTTCCATTTAACAGAAGCTGGATTGATGAAAATAATCTTGTCAGTTATTAGAAGCTGGATTCCTGAGAATATATACCACGGTTTAACGAAACAATAAGAAAGCGGCCTTTGTTGATTAGCCGTAATGGATACAGATACACTTGTAGACGACATGTCGTTAGACGAAGTGTCGTAGACGAAATGTTGTTAGACGAAATGTCGTTCTACGAGTTGTCGCGGAACCGCCAAACGCATATCAAAATAAAATAATGGTTAAGGAGTTTAAAAGCTCACAACGCAATTTAATAATGTGTTTGCTTGTGAACGGCAAGGTAGGCCTAATATTGATTCGCCAGATGACAGAAAAGTTAATAATCCAATTTCTATTTGTCACCTTTGCTTTTACTTTAACGCCATCTTTGATAAGCTTGAATAAGGAACACTTCCATTACTAAGTTTCTCAGTATTTTACTGTTTTTTGTTATTATCATTCGCCTCTGGAGTCTGGATGTATTCATATGTTATTACGGGTTATGACAAATATAAGCGTAAATGCTTAAATTTCTCTAGGAATACGTTATAAGTCAGAAAATAATTTAGGACGCTAAAATACACGTTTACCCGGGTTATCCCGTACATGTAGTTTAGGTTGGTAAATTATTTGAATATCTTCAATGCCGAACTTCATGTTGGTAAGTAAGCAATCTACCGGTGTCCATGATAACTGTCATCAATTCCGTTTCCATTTCATCGATAATTTTTTTAGTTTATCGCGTAGTTTAGGTTGCTAAATTATTCTAATGTCTTCAATGCCGTACTTGACGTTGGTAAGTAAGCACTCTACCTATGTCTATCACAACTATAATCAATCCCGCTTCCATTTCGTCGAGAGATTTTTTTTAATCAATCCAGCTTCCATTTAATGAAAAAAGTACCCAACTTCTATTTAACCATAAAAATATTTTTCATCAATGGAACTTTTATGTAAGCAAAGAACTTTTCCAATGGGTCCAGCTTCGACTTATGGAAACAATTAAGTTTCATCAATCCAGCTTCTATTTACGGTAAAAATTATTTCAATCAATCCAACATCTATTTAAAGACAGGAATAGTTTCATCAATCCCACTTCGAGTTAGTGAAACAATTGTTTTCCTCAATCCAGCTTCCGTTTCAATTTGACGATATAAAATCATTTAGCAACCTAAACTACAGGTTTACTTTTTTTAATCAATCCAGCTTACATTTCATTAAAAAAATGAGCTAACTTCTATTTAACCCAAAAAATATTTTTCATCAATCGAACTTTTATTTAAGCAAAGAACTTTCTCATAGGTCCAGCTTCTACTTACGGAAACACTTATTTTTATATTTCCAGCTTCTATTGCATCGAAAACTTAGTTTCATCAATCCAGCTTCTATTTATGGTAAAAATTATTTCCATCAATCCAACTTCTATTTAAAGATACAAATGGTTTCAACAGTTCCAGTTAGGGAAACAAATTTTTCCTCAAACCAGCTTCCGGTTATCCCGTAGTTTAGGTTGCTAAATTATTCTAATGTCTTCAATGCCGTACTTGACGTTGGTAAGTAAGCACTCTACCTATGTCCATCATAAGTATAATCAATACCGCTTCCATTTCATAGAGAATTTTTTTTCCTCAATCCAGCTTCCATTTCAATTTGGCGATATAAAATAATTTACCAACTTAAACTACGGGTTTACCTTATTATGTAATATATCGATAGAAATGCATACACAGGTCCTTTTCCATATTAATCATAACGAATCATATAATTCAGGAAAGGTTCTCCGTCGTTTGCTTTTCATCTTAGCTTAAGACGCAAATTTTCATTTCTGGTATAATTATAGTCGTATTCTAACTTATTTGACTTCTTTTAAATGTGGTAAGGAAATGGTTACGCACATCCATAAATGCAAACGTACATGCACAATGGGTTTATACACGCATCGACACATAATTATACGTCCTGGCTTACACCTTAAGTAATAGAGATTACATATTTATATATATCGCCTGCTTGGAGCCAAAAGGGCCTAACTGCAAGTTTTACCAATTTCCGGTTTATTGCTGATTTTGATAGCAATCGATGGCCAGAACACTTGGGCCAAACGGGCCATTCTGATTCGCAACGTATTTGCTGTATGGCATGCAAACTATAAGGGCCTAACTGCAAAGTAATAATTCCATTCGGGCCAAAACGTCCTATCTGGCAGATAGGACGTTTTGGCCCGAATGGAAGTATTACTTTTCAGTTAGGTCCTTATGGTTTGCATGATGCCGTTGACGTAGTTTAGGCTAGGTGTTAGGTCACTCGTTAAAATGGCGGACTTTTCAAAACCTATAGGTCGTAAGAAATGTTTTAATGTCAAAGCGGTGATGCCTTTGCTGGACCTTTTGGATGATAAAGAGAAGGGCAGTAATTTAGAGATTAACATTACCAGAGACAAAATTCTGGATATACATTTTTATGGTAGGCCTACTGCATTATATAACTTGGTTAACTGAAATTGTTGAGGCCTCCCAGACATAAATTTTAAGTCCCTACTTAGGCGTACAATTTTGTAGAGACACTGATTAAGTCTACAAGGTTCATTTTAGTCACTGCATTGAACGTTAATGTAGCCTAATGGGTACTTGTCGGTTAATTCACCCCATTTCATTTTATCGTCTACCTTGTCGGTTAATTCACCCCATTTCATTCTTGCGTCTACCTTGCCTGTTCATGCACCGGAATAAATTTAATAAAATATCTGTCTTCTAATGACGACACTAACCCTAACCCTGACCCTAACCGACCCTCACGACGTAAAGTTCTATAATCTATGTCGGTTAGGCTAAGCTGATGCGTTGTTGTTACGCGTCGTGAGGGTCGGTTAGGGTCAGGGTTAGGGTTAGTGTCGTCCATGTTTTCTAATTACGAAACTGTCATTGGTTGACCTCGAATATACACGGGGTTAATATAGCATAGTCACAGTGGAAGTATTTCATGTGTAACATATACTCCATATCCCATTTAAATCCGCCGTTTTGTTGCGGCCAATGGCAACATGCCTAAATATGCCGTGTATAAGGCGAATTGTTGGCGTAAACTTACGCATTATATATCTAAGTCCCCGATTCTATAAGCTAGCCTGCTATGCTACTGATGGAAAAAACAGTGACTGACTTTAAGAATGAATCGCAAGATCCGAATATTTTGCTAACTGCGTTAATTCAACAGTACCCAGCCATATCGTGCTGTGTTTTCGACACCAGTTCAATGGGGTGAATTAATTTTACGTGGGGAAGTCATTACCATTGGAAAAATGAAATGGGGTGAATTAACCGACAAGTCCCGCCTAATGGCGTAAATTTTGGTTGGTTTACATGGCTGAAGCATATAAAGCTCATTTTAATTATCGTTTAGATGTTATTCCAAAAGTATAATAGGCCTATTGTTTCTCTTGACTGCATGGGCGTAGCCAGAAAAAATTTCGGAGGAGATTTTAAGTTTTCGGGGGTTTTCATTGGAAATGGTCGAAAAATTTAAGTTTTTTCTATTTTGTATTCGGAAATTTATTGGGGGGGGTTGAACCCGTAAACCCCTAAATACGTCCATGGTTGACCGACACTGATAATTATTTATCATGCTTTTGAATTAAAATATGCAACAACTCCAGCAGATGGATCTTTAGTGACACAACATGAGCATAGTTTTCTAAGAGCCAGAAGGGCTCATCTGCCTAAATAATTAAATTTCTCATCTATCAATCAACTTTTAACGAATTTTAATATTTACCCCTTTGAACTGTTCACTTATGACAATTGTGAAGTGCTAACTTATAATGTAACTTGTATAATGTGATTTAGGGCCTATGCCAAATCTTCAAGTCGCTTTTTCTCGATTACGCATAAATTGCAGTTAGGCCCTATTGGCTCCAAGCAGGCGATATGTATGTTTCATTATTTCTCTGCTTTCTTTCCTTTTTTATGAGAAGTACTATATTTGTAAGAGGAGTGCCTACTCCATATAGGCCTAAGCCTTCTAAAATGGATTTTTAATAAAATAGTGTAAAGTTCAAAATCAATTCCTAAGGTAAACATACTATGCTTCTGATTAGTATGTGTAGCCATAATTTTTGGAGATCACTACATTGGACACAATTGAGCTAATGACAACGACCAGTTAACCCTTTAACCACTGTACAGTGTTACCAAGCGATTGGAAATGAAATTTTTAACAGAAATATATTGGATGTATGCCAACTGTGCTAGTGGACCCAGACAACATGAGAGAGCTTTGGGTTCCAGTTATTGAGTCAGCCTTATCTCTTCATTTGCTGTGTTCTGCTGCACACGGAGATTTAGGTCTACAAGTTCCTTGCTTTGGCATTATCAGTAAAAGCTGAATGGACGTTCATGTTAATTAGACCTTCATCTTGTAAGAAGTTTATTTTAAATATATACACTGTTTTCATTGATTTGGCTGAATATATAAAATTATGTTATAGTTACCTTAAGTTGCACTTTCTATATGTTTAAGCAGGGATTTTTTTATGTGTTGAAAATATGCTATAAATAGTTTGTTACTTTACACTTCCAGTAGATCAGGTTTATTAATAGTTTCACTTAATATTTTCTGACTCAGAATAGATTCTCTAGAAATGTATTTTGAAATGTGGTTAATATGCACCTTTGAATGATTTTTACTTTTTTAGACTTTTAGACTTTTAATCAAGAAAAGGAATATACGTGTGAATATTGTGACAAAGCTTTTACACACGGATCTGATCTCAAACGTCATGAGCATACACACAGTGGAGAAAAGCCATACCAGTGCAATATATGTGACAAGGCGTTTTCACATATTTTCACTCTGAACGACCATATAAATATTCACAATGGAGGAAAATCATACAAGTGCAATAAATGTGATAAGGCTTTTGCCGAAAAGCAGGAACTGTATTTTCATAAAAGTTCCCATACTGGACAAAAACAGCCAAATGAATGCAATTTGTGTCATGAAGCATTTCGTATGAAGAGTTCCCTGATGGTTCACAAGAGAACTCACACTGGAGAAAAACCATTCAATTGTAATTTATGTAGCAAATCATTTGCAACGAAATATTCTCTTAAATGCCAAACAATGATCCACAATGGAGAAAAATCATTCAAGTGCGATTTTTGTGAAAAAGCTTTTGCATTAAAGAAAAATCTGAAAGAACATACAAGAACCCACACTGGAGAAAAAACATACAAGTGTGATTTATGCCAAAAATCATTTGCACATAGAAGTAATCTCAAGCGTCATTTGAAAAGCCACAGCGGAGAAAAAATTCACAAGAATGAATTATGTCAAAGCACTGTATTGAGTATAATTGAGAGAAACCTTGAAAGTACTTCAAGTGAGAAATTCGGCATATCTACTGAAGGTGGTAGATGCGTTGATGGCAAAGTCTCATCGATAACAGAAGCCACAGCAGAACTTTCATTATGACAGAAAAATCATGAACACAGCCACTTTAGAGAAAATCCATACCAGTGCAATTTATTTGACAAGACGTTTTCACATATTTTCACTCTGAACGACCATATAAATATGGACAATGGAGGAAAATCATACAAGTGCAATTCATGTAATAGGGCTTTTGCCGAAAAGCAGCTGCTGTATTTTCATAAAAGTTCCCACACTGGACAAAAACAGCCAAATGAATGCAATTTATGTCATCAAGTATTTTGCATGAAAATATCTCTGATGATTCACATGAGAACTCACACTAGAGAAAAACCATTCAATTGAAATTTATGTAACCAATCATTTGCAACAAAATGTTATCTGAAACGCCATACAATGATCCATGGTGAAGATAAATCATTAAAGTGCAATTTTTGTTCACAAGCATTTACAAATAAGAAACACCTGAAAGAGCATACAATGACTCACTCTGGAGAAAAAACATTCACATGCAATTTTTGTGAAAAATCATTTTCATGTAAGAAACAACTGAAATGGCATGCAATTAGCCATACTGCAGAAAAACCATACAAGTGTGATTTGTGTCAAAAAGAATTTGCACATAGAAGTAATCTGAAGCATCATTTAAAAAACCACACTGGAGAAAAACCATACAAGTGCCAGTTATGCCAGAAAGCATTCACACGAAAGAGTGGTCTGGAAATTCATGCAAGCACACGCACTAAGGAAAAATCACATAAGTGCAAGTTATGTAGCAAATCATTTGCGACGACATGTTCTATGAAATGCCATACAATGCTCCACACTTCAGAAAATCCTTACAAGTAACACAAAAAGTATTTGCACATGGCACGAGTCTCAAGCATCATTTAAAAAACAATAGCAGAGACAAATTTAGCAATCTGAGTGAGTTATATCAGAGCATTGAATTAAGCAAAATGGAGAGACTCCATGAAAGTACTTCAGATGAGAAATTCAGCAAATCAACTGAAGGTGGCAGCTGTGTTGATGGCCAACTGTCATCGAAAACAGACACCATAGCAGAACTTTCATTACGACAGAAAAATCATGAACGTACGCACAGTGGAGAAAAGCCATACCAGTGCAATTTATGTGACAAGACGTTTGCACATATAAGCACTCTGGACGACCATGTAAATAATCACAATGGAGAAAAATCATTCAAGTGCAATTTTGTTGAGAAAGCATTTGCACAAAAGAAAAATCTGAAAAAGCAAACAATGATCCACACTGGGGAAAACTCATTCAAATGCGATTTCTGTCAAATATCATTTTCACTTAGAAGGGGTCTCAATTATCATTTAACAAGCCACAGTAGAGAAAAATTTAGCAGTAGTGAATCAAGCATGATGGCGAGACACCTTGAAGGTACTTCAAATGAGAAACTCAGCATATCTACTGAAGCTGGCAGCAGTGTTGATGGCAATATGTCATCGAAAACAGAAACCATAGCAGAACTTTCCTTACAACAAAATAAGTACCAAAGTACTTATATGAGACTGCATTCTGGAAATCCTTGGACAATCGATTCTGATGTGAATTCTTTTGTTTTGAGACTTTGTGGTTGTGGAATATGTGATGAGGTATTTGCAGTTGAAAAGGAATTTATAGTACACTGTAGTCATCACTGTGATACTCAACAGTACGATACATTTGTTGATCTATGTGGACATCTTTCTAGATGTAATTGTGGAGAAGCAACAACACTCTTATAAATTTTTCTTCAACACTATGTCAGAAAATATGACATCATAGCCTGTTTCTTAACAGACTTTAAGTTATTGATAATGATTTGTTATTCATAGTTTCTTGCGAGACCTAACGTTGGTGTTATGACAGCTATCAGTGACTTCATTGGTAATTTCAGTGTTTGTTTTAGTAATAATACTATTTATTGTCCACATTATATTCTAGTCAATTCGTTGCCAATATTTACAATAAGAATCCATCAGTATTACTGGATGTGCTTTGTCGGTGGGGACTTTGCCACAACCTTGACAAAGCTAGCTTCGTAATGTGCATGGGTAAAAGTGCATTTTAGTGTATTTTATTGAGAGTGGAGGTAGACATTTATTTTAGCGTATTTAATTACTTCTATGATTTTTACGATAGCTGAACAGCTTCTTTTAAAGCAGATTCTTTTCATCGGTCTCACTTCTAAGGTAAATTCGACTACTATAATTATTATGACAGCCATGCAATGCGTCCATCACGTCCTACATCTCGTTTTACTAACGCGCCATCTCGCGATTGATAGGCTGAATGGACTTTGTGGGGTGGGGGTTTCCGCGACAACTCGTGTACAGACTTTTCGTGTACGACACTTCGACTACACACACTTAGTCTACCGACATTTCGTCTACAATAATTATTGTATCTTTATCCATTACGGCTAATGAACAGAGGCCGCTTTCTTATAGTTTCGCTAAGACGTGCGAAATATTCTCAGGAATCCAGCTTCCAATTACTGAAAAGATTATTTCGATCAATCCAACTTCTACTGAATGGAAACTTAGTTTCATCCATGCATCTAGCTTGGTATCCAGCTTCGATTTACGGTAAAAAGTATTTCGAGCTATCCAGCATCTATTTCAAAACAGGTATGTTTTCATCAATCTCTACTAGCTCTTTTTGTTATTTATTAACGACCTTCCAAATGCTTCAAATCTTGTGGATTTTATACTTTTCGCCGATGACTCTAATGTATTTATCTTCCACAAAACTTATGAAGGTTTGTCCCAACTAGCGAACCAGGAATTACAGAAAATTGCATATTGGTTTAAAAGTAGGCCTAACAAATTATCATTAAGTAAAACTAGTTACATTCTTTTCTGTTCACATAGGAAAAAACTCCCTCCTTACAGGGCGTAATTCAAGTTGACAACTTTCTAGTTCCCCAAGTAATATCGGTTAAGTTTCTAGGAGTCCACTTGGATCAACACCTAACCTGGAATATTCATATATCCCACATAGCCTCTAAGATCTCAAAAAACGTTGGTATATTATCACGTATCGCTTATATACTACCTACACGCTTACGGTTAAATCTATACTATTCACAGTCACTCGTTTATCCTTAGGGCCTACTTGTCATATTGCAATATGGTTTGGGCATCCAATTATGCCTCTAGACTAAAAAGACTTGTCGTTCTGCAAAACAAAGCTGTTAGAATAATCTCAGGGTCGTTTGCTTATGAGTCCACCGCTCAAACTTTCCATAAATTCAAAATTCCAAAACTTGAACAGATTAAAATCATCCAAATCTGTGAGTTTATTTTTAAATATAGGTCACATGCGCTGCCATTTACTTTTGATGGTTATTTCCATTCAACCTCAGAAATTCACCGTTACGCAGTAAGATCTTCTGCAAACCTCAGAGGGATCTCTACTCGCACCAATTCACGAAAATTCTCCCTAAAAAACGCTGGCCCTGCGATATGGAATGGTCTCCCGCTCCGACTCAGAAACGTCCATTGTTTCCTTTTGTTTAAAAGCCAACTACGCATGTAGCCTATCTCTTTTCTCCGGTTGTTTCTTAAGTTTTTTCTCGTGTGCACGTTAGTTAACTAGTTCAGAGTTGTTCTTTGATAAATCATTCTTTGTTCCCTGTCTTTTAAAACAGAGACTTATAGATATTTCCCGACCACCTTATCATCAGCAATACTTAATTACTTTAGGATGACCCTTGTCAGCGGGGCTTAGGCCTTTTTAGGACTCCCCTTTGAACCAACATCATCACTGATTATCGTCGTTATTGTCAATTACTTTGTTCAACTGGTTTCAATAAAAAGCGTGGTTAATCCCACTTCCATTTAGGGAAACAGTTATTTTCACGAATCCAGCTTTCATTGTAAAGTGACAACTGACAATATCAAATTACTTGTAGGCGAAATGTCGGTAGACGAAATATGTGTAGACGAAGTGTCGTAGACGAAATGTCGGTAGACGAATTGTCGTGACACCTTTGGGGGGGGGGGGTTGCAAACGAAAGTAATGTGAAACTTTCAGTGGAAAATTAAGTGGTCGTTTTGCATTTAAGGTAGGATTAAATGCTATTTGAAATACCATGGTAGACACTGAAGTTTTGTGGCTTTATTTGTTATTTCGTCAACCCCTTGAACTTTACACAGTGCAAACGAAAGTAATGTGAAACGTTTCAGTGGAAAATTAAGTTGTCGTTTTGCATTTAAGGTAGGATTAACCGCTTTTGGAAATGCCATGGTATAGGCCTACACTAGGCTGACCAGATATTGGAAACTTAAAGCCGGGACACTTCAATCACAAAATAAATGTGTGATGTTGTCAATAATTAATATAATATAACTTGCACAAATATCTATTTTATGCTTATTATATTGGTATAAGACTATAAGTCAGCTAGAACATTTGTAATAATAGCCTAAGTTTTTGTTCTGACACAAGTAAATTTTGGCTCGAACATTTTTCTGATCAGCTGTGATGTACAATCCATTGATCTGAAACTTTGATTGTTGCATACGGTGTGGTATGCAAGCGAACCCTCTGCAGCTAAATTAGACTCTTATTTACCTGGTTGTTTAGCTGTAAAATATTTCTGTAATGATGAAGAACTTGCTCTTGCACTCAGAGCGACCTTGTGTTTCTTAGTGGCAATGTGGTCATTGATGTCTGACCTGCCGCCGTAAGCAACCGAAATAGTTGACTTACAGATGTTGCAGAATGCAGTAGGCCTACTACCATCAGTCGCACTGCTGGACAAGAATGAAAACTAGGCCTTCAGATCGTCGTTAAAAGAACATTTTCGTTTTGACATTTTATAATATAATTTCAGTAATTTAGTTTCAAATTTTAGGATTTAGATTTTAAATTAAAAATTATTATTTATGAAAATGCGTTTTATCAGAATATTATCACTACGACAATGACGTTTAGAACCGGAAGAGGTATTATGCATGGTAATAAATAAAAGTGAGATTAAAAATGAATTTACTCGCCAGATGCCAGTAGTAAAATCAAGGAGACGTTGATAAAGTAAGTAAGTATATCCTTTATTTGATCACATGACAAACCACATAAAATACATCATATATAAGATCGGAAAGTCAGGTCAGTTTTTAAAAACCGGGACATATTTAGAGTTTGGCCTACCTTTCCCGGCAGCCGGGACAGCTAGCAGAAAACCGGGACTGTCCCGGGAAAACCGGGACGTCTGGTCAGCCTAGCCTACACTGAAGTTTTGGGGCTTTATTTTTTATATTTCGACAACCGCTTGAACTCTACACAGTGGATGTTAATGGAGCGGTTCCCTACTCTTAGCCAATGTAGCGCTTCAGCATTTCCAAAGGTCATGATTTCAATTTCGTACGGTAAATGCACGTCAGCGTTAGGGTTATATTCATTCGCAAGATGGCGTATCGTTGGTAATCTAATTTCTCGTTGTAAGCGTTGGTTTTTCTTTAACGCCATTTGTGATGGGCTTATCAAAAAAAACATGCACGACTAAGTTTATAATTATTTTACTGATTTAGGTAAGTTGTATTCATCTCTGCCTTTAACTAACCATTTACACAGGTTATTTTGTTATTTTTGATAGATCCTTTTTGTTAGTAATCACTAAGCCTACAAGAAAATGTAACTCAGAAAAGGATTTTGGTATAGTTCTTTTCATCTCAGCGTAAGATTTACATATTTCTATTTGGTGACAGATCAAAATCTGCAGTGAAGGTGGGACGGGAAATAGGAGAATGGTTTTTAACTACGGTAGGGACAAGGCAGGGAGATCCAATTTCACCCAATACATTTATCACTTATTTGGAAAGAGTCATGGAAAATATACAAGACAATGGAACTGGAATTTCCGTACAGGGAGAACTGATTAATAACCTAAAATTTGCAGATGACATTGACTTGCTGGAGAATAGCTGTGAGATACTGCAGGAGAATGTTTGTGCACTGAACACATCTGCACAACGGGCTGGATTAAAAATAAATGTGGATAAAACAAAAACAATGGTATTTGGCAAGAAGACAATAGACAGGGAAATAAAAGTGCAAGATGAGGTGATTGAGGATGTAACAGAATTCGTGTACTTAGGCAGTCTGTTAACCTGGAATAATGATTGTACAAAGGACATAAAGGCAAGAATATCAAAGGCAAAAGGAGTTATGGCAGGACTAAATTCCATCTGGAATAGTAAGCAAATCAGTTATAAGACAAAGCTGAATGTCTTAAAAACATGCGTGTTTAGTACAGCACTTTATGCGTGTGAGTCCTGGACAATTAAAAAGACTGATCACGATAAAAATCCTGGCTTTTGAAATGTATTGCTATAGAAGAATATTGCACCTGAATTGGACAATGAAGGTGACGAATAAGGAGGTCCGAAGAAGATTACACATAAAGGAAGATCTAATACAGTCAGTAATGAGAAGGAAATTGGGTTTGTTTGGGCATATATGTAGAATGGACAATAATAGAAAAATAAAAACTGTCATGATGGGTATGATGGATGGAAGTGGACGGAGAGGAAGACCTAACAGGGAATGGACTGATGATATCAGGGATTGGTGCAAGCAGGGCCTGCACAGTTTGAGTGTGTTGGCACAAGACAGAGGATTATGGAAACAAATGACGAAATTTGCATTGGACACCTACGGGCTTTCGGCCCATGGATCCTGATGATGATGATGATTTGCTAAATTGTCGTATTACACCTCGTGCTTCATTTTTTGATTGCGGTGTGTCACAATAGCTGGTGAACCCGTAGTTTAGGTTGGTAAATTATTTTATATCGTCAAATTAAAATGGAAGCTGGATTGATGAAAAAAATGGGTTAGGGTTAGGGTCGGCCTTATTGCTTTGTTTTCTAGGTTCTGCTGCCCATGCTGCAAGTTCCTTTGCTTTTGGAGGGGGGGTGGCGATGGCGCATTGGATAACACACTGGCGTAGAGAGCGAGAGGTACCGAGTTGGAGTCCCGAAGGGCGGACATGCGTTGTAGGCTGCTATTAGCGCCGTGTCTTGCAGGCTGTCTGTTCTGTTAGTAGTTAAGAATTAAATTGCATAACATGTAAATGTACAGCGCAGTGCGTTTGTCAGGCGCTTAATGGGGGGGCCCGATGACGCGTTGGATAACAGCTGTCGTAGAGAGCGAGAGGTAGCGAGTTCGAGCCGCGTAGAGCGGATATGCTTTGTAGGCTGCTATTAGCGCCGTGTATTGCAGGCTGTCTGTTCTGTTAGTAGTTAAGATTTAAATTGCATAACATGTAAATGTACAGCGCAGTGCGTTTGTCAGGCGCTTAATTAAAGAAAAGATATTATTATGATTAATTAAAGAAAAGACATTATATTATTATTATTATTATATCAGTATATTAAGCTCACTTGCTTGTTACATGTAATTTAACCCTCCTTTTGGAAGAATCCTATTTAAATCTTATTTTAAATATATGCACTGTTTCAATTGAATTGGCACAATAGATAGGCTACGCCTGAAGTTAGATTTATGCTGAAGCAGGGATTCTGTGATGCTTTGAAAATATTCTACAAATGGTTTGTTACATTACACTATCGGTAGATTACAAATCAGGTTTTTAGATATTTGCGCTGTGATATTTCTCAGTCGGGATTGATTCTGTTGAAATGTACATTGAAAATTGGTATAAAATATACATTTCAGAATGATTTTTACTTTTTTTAGACTTGAAGATGGAAGGAAGATTCCTTAATGAAGGAATTTACGTGTGAATATTGTAACAAAGCATTTACATACAGATCCGATCTCAAACATCATGAATGTACACACAGTGGAGAAAAGCCATACCAGTGCAGTTTATGTGACAAGACGTTTGCACATATTAACACTCTGAAAGACCATATAAATATTCACACTGGAGTAAAATCATACAAGTGCAATTCATGTGATAGGGTTTTTGCTGCAAAGCAGGAACTATATTTTCATAAAAGTTCCCAAAATGGACAAAAACAGCCAAATGAATGCAATTATTTATGTTTCTCGTCATTCGTGCGTCCATTTCAAATGACCAAGTACGTGTTTCCGAGGTTAAAATAATTTACCAACCTAAACTTCTCTTAAGGAATTTACCAACCTAAACTACGGGATTATATATATATATATATATATATATATATATATATATATATATATATATATATATATATATATATATCCTTTTATTGTGACAATGTGTAAACAAAAAAGAACCAAGGGTTCCGCTAACAGGGTCACCTGATACAAATAATCATTAGACAATCATACTTTCTAATTCATCATCTTATGCTAAACATGTTTACTTTTTGAACGCAAGTTTTGTGTCCATGATAAGAGACAAACAAAGATAACAAACAAAAACAAATCGCAGCATGCAATGCTGATGGGGACACATGATGTGCACATGTCCATAACAACTAAACTCTATTTAACATACTTGAAACCATAAGCTAATTACTAGGCCTACTTCAATACATAGATGCACCTATAAACTGTTTCCGGTGGCTAGTGCAAAGCAAGTGTCCGTAATTCATTCAATACACATAAGTAGGCAAGAGCGCACAGAAAGCACCTGTATGCCCAATAGCAGTTGAAGCAACATTTAATGCAATCACAGCCGTAGTTTTTATACCCAATTAGACATAAAATTCACCTTTAATCTGTTTTGAAACTGGTGTATTGTTGGGAGAACAGTGAGTTCAATCGGTAAGGAGTTCCAAAGCACCGGTCCATATATTCTAACACTGTGTTTCCTAGTATTTGTGCGCATGCTTTGTTGGAACTTTTATAAGAACGTGTTAGGTAACCATGGACCTCAGAGTTTGTACGAAACCAATGACCAAAGCCTACAGGTAATAGGTGCATATGGAACTTTTACATAAATAGCCCCACTTGCAAGTTGTTTATGCATTCAAAGGGCAGTATATCCAAGTTCAGAAATAAATTTTTAGTATGTGCTCTGAAGGGCGCCTTACAAATGATTCTCTAGGCGCGTTTCTGCAGAGTTGTCAGACTGGCTAACCGAGATCGATAGGTTGATGCCCACGTAAGATTGCAGTATGACAGATAGGGAAATATAAGCGAATAGTATAAGTTTACAAGTAGGCCTATGTGACGAGGCAGGTAGTGCCGGATCCGAGAAATTATACCGATGTTTTAAGCTATTTTTTAGAGATATCCGTAATATGTTCTTTCCAGCATAAAGTTCATCTACATGTATATGCACCCCAATAAATTTAGCAGACGACACTATTAATACCCTGTTTGTCAATATTAACAGATATTTTATAATCCTGATTAAGAACTTGTTTATGCTTCGAACAGGATAGGATGTAATTAGTTTTTTCAAGGTTTAGTGATAGCTTATTTGCTTTGAACCATTTATCCACCTTCTCCAATTCAGCGTTCAGCTTATCGACTAGTTCAGTAAGAGAGTTATTTGACATAAATACATTGGTGTCATCAGCAAACACGATGAACTGGAGTAAAGGTGAAGTATTCGAGATATCATTAACGTATATTAAAAAAAAACAATGGTCCCAATATGGGCCTCACTTCTTATGCCAGCCTTTACAAAAGGCAGAGATCAGCTTGCAGCTTTGGAAGTTGTACAAAGTCGGACTATTTCTAACGTTCGCATACACGTTGAGAGAGTGATTGGATTAGTGCGGCAGAAGTAGGCCTACAGCCCTACACCATAGTGGGAAGCCCATTGCCCCTTGATTTCATTTCAAAATTACCTCAGGATATTGAACCACTCATTGACAGTATGGTCCGGGTATGCTGTTGTTTAAGCAATCTTAGTAATTCAGTTGTGTCATTTACATATTGTAATAGTAATTGTAATCGTACATTTATATAGCGCCGCTCAAAACCAGCAGCGCTCTCGACCTGAATCAGTGCCTGCATCAGGGAACAACAAAGTCTTAAGACTTCTACGGAACTGGGAAGGAGAGAGGGCTAGTAACTCAAGGTGAAGAGACTGGGGAAGAGAGTTCCAAGCTAATGGGCCAACACGGGCAAAGCACCTAAAGTAGGCCGTAGCAGAGCGCATGCGAGGGACAACCATAAGGCCACGGGTCGAAGATCGCAAAGAGGCCCTCGCAGGTAAGGAGGAGACAGAGGTGCAAAAAGACCTCATAATTCTGTAGTCAGTTTTTGATCAACTGTTGCATTACTGGGATGCAACAGCTAGCCAGTTTTTAATTAGTGTTTGTATTTTGCTGCCTAGTCGGTAATAGTGTTGTAGTTTCCCTGTAGTTGTTTCTGTTGGTAGGCCTACCAGGCCAACTGTTACCAGTCTGCATTTGTATTAACATTTTACTTCAACATAATTCATGTCATATCAGGAAGTCTATTAAGGTATGTCATTGGTAAACCTCATAACAACAGTGCTTATGTAATTACTAAACCACATAACAACAAAACTGCAAAACAACTTGAATGAATTTTTCCAGTAAATAATTATGACGATATTTACACTTCTGTATAATTACTAAACGCAATAACATGTGTGAAACAACTGTGAATCTTGTTGCTTTTTATGTTCATTGCTAAACCTCATAACAACATTGCTTATATAATTGCTAAACTTCATAACATCAAAACTGCAAAACATTTTCACTGAATTTCTTCAGTAAATGATAAATGATGATATTTTGATGCTTCTGTGTTCATTGAAAATGTTCAAACACAATGGACCTTTTATAACAACCAGTGATTAAAAAGATATGGGACGGGTGTACGCCTTCCCCAAAAGCTCAGGCAAAACACATATGCGAAAAAATTGTTTAAGCCTCTTCCTTATGTAAATCCCAGAGCTGACTATCACGCTTCACTCTGTTTTAAAAAATGCACGGAATTCCAGAAGGGAATGTGTAAAAAAAATTCAACATCACATAATTATGCGCATCTGTGCCTGCACCTGATAATACTACCGATGTTCCTTATGAAGCTGAATCTCGTGGCCTTGACTGAAACAGCTGTTATGGCTTAACACATAGTTCATCACATCATTAGACCTGAAACTATATGGACATTTGATTTACACCTCATCTTTACCGCAGCACTGACATAAAACCAAAGCATCGGGTGACGCGCCCATAAATGGATAATCAGAGTTAATGATAAGCCCACACTGTTCCACAGAAACGTCATTGTGGCCATTTGACTTTTTATACTCAGTCAAAGCTGCTTGCTCATGGGCAATACCCCAATCTGTTGCAGCTGATTTAAAAGCAGATTCAATTGTATAACAAAATAGCCTTAAGCATTGACAGTAAAGGTTTTGATGTGTCAGTGCAACAAACATCTTTCAGTTGGCTGTTATTCTGCATGCTCGATAAAGAAACCAGTTTTGATTTCTGCTCTGTCCACGTGTCTTCATTTCTATCAACCCTATGTCATTTTCGGATATATTTACATTGACTGATTCTACCATGGTCTAAAGTTCAGCCAGAGTAAATGAAATATGTCCTTTATTAAACAAGTATGTCAGTGGTCTCACATTAACAGATACATCTGTGACATAACTGTCAGAATATGGTGACTTCAGTGATAGCAGGGCAGGGTTGTGACCACATTGACTTAATTTAAAATAAAAGTCATCTATTTCTAATCCGGTTGGAATGGCCGTTGCTGATGCCTTTGAAGATGAAGCTGAAGAAGAAGCTGACGAGGTGGATGGCTTACTTACATGATGTAGGAACTAAGGAAGGAGATGAGGAAGCAGCACTCAACCGACTACCAAAAGTCTTCTTCCGTTTCTTGGCCAAAGAGAAGTGTCAGCCAGAGGACGATAAGTCACGTTGGTGACTTGCGACGGAAGCAGCCATTTACAGTCTGTCTGTGTGCAGGCATTTGGTTCTGACAACAATATAAACATACTTGCTAATTATAAGATTAGATAAGACTATTCTTTAATTGACCGATTGCTGTCTGCATTTTGGTCTACAGACATGGTAATAAACATACAACATGAGCTGATTAAAACAGTCCCATACTTTCAAATTGCAAACATTCTATCCAAGTTCGATATATATCAAACTAAAGATGCAAGTTGTATGTTTTTCTTTAGTCTCGAACAGAAATCAGCCCACAGGTTATTAACATAATAAATCGTTGAGATCCTGCAATGGGGCTAATTGATCTGTCCACAAGCATGCATGAGGATTCCATTGTAATCTTTATATTCGAACCAGACTAATGTAATCCTGAATTCAAAAACACTATAAGTGCAATCTGACTAGTAATCCAATCTTAACTCCTCACCATCTGTTCTTCAGTAGGTCTTACTGCACTACATTACATCTCAGATCAATAGAATAATTTCTTGGCAATGCATACATTACATAAAGTTACCTTTTATTCGTGTGTAATCATCGATGTAGAATAGCATTGCACTACAACATGTGTGCAAGTTTCACGGAGATCCGCTTTGCATGTACAATGGGCACACAGAACAGTCCCTTTCTGCTCACGTATGATCCAACAATGAGCTGGAATTGCAGCAAATGTCTGCGAATGACGAACCTAAAACAACATAAAATATACCGCTTCTTGTGTTAGGCTATCTTAAGTTGATGTTATGTTGAAGTTATATTATCAGGCACTACTCTTCGAATATTGTGGGTCCTTCCTCTTGGAATGACCTTCCCCTTTATATGCTCTAAGATTTTGGCTGGAGTCTCTCCCTCATCTGCCCACTGCTTGAAGACTTTTATTCCCTCGGGGCTATAACGCTGAAAGCACCTCTGAATATCTTATACAGTAAGAGGCGCTTTACAAATTTTCAAATACAAAAATACAAATGCAAAATGTAGACTTTGCGTCACTGGCTACCAATGAACTTGCCATTCTTTGAGCAGTATACCATCTCTATGCCCCAAGTACAACTAAAAGTCTGCCTTCACAAACTAGTTTCACTCTTGCTATGTAGCATGGATTTATTTAGTAGTAGGGGTGCTGGCCTTGATTCTTTCAGCTGATGACCAGTGTAGTCGGTCGACATCGAGGTTGGCCTCAAATAACATTCATATACGTAATAAGTTGCGTCTGTGTCAACATGTCTATGAATAAAACAATATTGATTTATTGAGGTGTACCCATTTCTGAACGTTTTGCTTTATCTGGATGATTCTGAGTTATGGCAGTTCTCTTTTGATTTTGACCTTGTGAATTAGCCCAAGGTCATTTCAAGGTCAAAGGTCAAAATTGAGGGAAAATGACCATAACACAGAATCGCCAAAATAAAACAATATAATTTTATTTTATTTGTAGCCATTCCCCAACATTTTCCTCTGAAATTCACCTTCTTCATCTTAAAATAACCTCGGATTGTCTTGCATTTAATAGCCTTGTTTCGATGTGGCAGCTGTAAAAACTGGACACTGTCTTTAAAGGGAGAAATGCTACATTTCCAGCAAACGATTTGTCATTGTACTGTAAGGCTAGCTGCAGTTATACAAAGATTACACAGTTCTATTTAGTACATTTTGCACCTGCACAAGGTGCAGGGAACAATGCTTTATCCGCCCAGTAACGATAACCTTGAAATACAGCGCTAAGTCACCTAACTATTGAGCTAAGATGCAGAATATGTTGTCTTTTGACAACATGGAACTTTCTAAATCTGATTTAAACATTATATTATATACTTGTGTGCAGGGATGGGCAGTAATTGAAATTACATAACTGAAATTATATGAAATCACATAATTTATAATCTAATGCATTTTCCCATGTATTTTGTAAGTTTAAATTATATTTCATGTCCCAAAGTAATGTTTAATTTGTACTTTTCCCAAGTAAATTGCCCATCCCTGCTTGTTTGGAGCAATTAATATAGCACCAGCATACCAACCAGTGTTAGAGATAGAGTGGTGTAAACACCGGACTTTCTCATCAGAGTGACATGGCAAGTCACCCAATTTCCCAATCACACCATCTTAGAATTTGTTGATAATGCTAGTTTGTAAATAAACATGTGATAAGAAGCCATAGAATATAAGCTTCTGATGATACATGTTGTTCAAGATATGACCGGTTTATACTGGCGGGATAGTGGCAGCTCTCGAATCACTTAATTCTGGGAATATTATTGTGTTTGCTAATAACTCATGAAATATATTAGATATAGTTATAAAATTTTCAACATAGTATAAGCCCTAATAGGGTTCCATGACAAAATTTCACGCGACAAAATGTCACTGACAAAATGGCATGGACAAAATGTCATAGCGACAAAATGTCACCTGACAAAATGTCGCCGACAAAATGTCATGGCATGAATTTAGCCTAAGAACATCAAAGAAGAATCCACACAGGGTAATATGCAACCAAAAACAATCTACATTTACTTGCACTTGCCTTCATCCGCCGGCCGATGTCATCAGCACATTTGAAAACCTAACTGAACTACCAGTGTATCGTGACCTCGAATGCATCATCGACTATTTTGAAGACAACTTCATTGGGCGACAGCGAGGACAACCAAGGTTTGGCATCGCACTTTGGAACCAATACGCGCGTGTACTTGAACATTTGCCTCGAAGCAACAACGCCATTGAAGGTTGGCACAATGCCTTCAACAACGTTGTTGGCTTTGCCCATCCGACAACAACCAAACTTGAGCGTAAGCTCCATCAAAAGCAGCAAAGTATGGAACTCCTGCGTCGCCAACTGGAACTTGGAGTTCTGAATATAAATGTTGTATGAACATTTGTATAACTTACATACGCACTATAATCGCTTGACAGACACTATTATTCAGCGTTGTATTAGTATTCAGTAAGCTGATTTTGCTTTTGACTATAACAATTTTTTAGAGGTTTTATTACTGTCGAAAAGGTTTTGTTACAATCACTTGACACTACTATTGGCCTTTTTAGTAGATTTTGCTTTTGAAATTAGCAATTAATAAAATTATCGCTCATTTACTGATTTATACTTATGACATTTTGTCGGTGACATTTTATCAGGTGACATTTTGTCGTTATGACATTTTGTCAGTGCCATTTTGTTGGTGACATTTTGTCAGGCCACCCTTAATAGAAGATTCTAATCACGTAAAAACCTTTAGCTATTAGACATTTAGACATTAGCTAAAGCACGAACAATTATGAACACTTACGAACAATTATGCATATAGGGCCTATCCTGTATATAAATGTATACAATGTTTTGAGAAATGACGCCAATCATCGTCGTTATGACGGCGTCGTTAAATAAACGTATTATCTCTCTCACGTAAAAACCTAGCAGTTTCACCTACTACCTGTAAGCTCAGCCCAGTTTAAAATTTATAGCGTTCTGCTCATTCTGACACTATAGAATATTGATATTCGAGAAACTGACTGGCTGGCACTAAATTAATGCACCCTATGTAACAGTCTCAAAATTTTGTGTATAGTTTCATCACAAGATATCTTCTATCTATTTGCCTACCTGACTCGCCAACACAATTTTTTTATTCCTCGACATGTTACCATGAGTCCATCGATACAGTTGTTCCAGAGTGAGAATATTTTATCGTCTGTTGTACCGTACGCTGGTTCTGGTTGAGGGTTCCACCAATGCAGACTCACATGCTGTTTCCATGGTGGGTCGTAAAGAAATGCCATTCTTCAAGTAATTCTGTCTTCTTTGTGTTAAATACATACATAGGTGAAATTTTCAATTTTTTTTTACTGAGATGCAGCACCATCACTGAAGTACTTGATATGCTCTATTCTTGGCAACAGGATTTTGATGTGATGAATGACAAACTTTTGAAAAGCAAACACGATCATTGTATCGTCACTTAAAGTATGACACACACGTAGCTACGTGTGTACAACTTGATACGGACCCAAACCTAACAAAGAATAAAGCTGTTTTAAATTTCTAAACAAGTGACCAAAATGCAAATTGCTTATGTTCACACCATTGCTTTTCACACCCAGATTCAAATGACAGACACTGATTAGAAGGTTACAAGTACCGGCAGTTTGCCCCCAACCTGCCCTAAGCAGTCGACGTACATTTTTGGAGATCAGCAAGCTTGAAATCTGGTTGAATATTGCTTTATATTGCACATCATTTAAGTGAGCTAATAGCTGAGCAAAGACGATATCATGTATTACATCAACAGAACAGCAAGGACATGGAAAATATATTGTACCACTGACACTGATAAGAACGTTTAAGGTTGTGTAACTGGGTCAGACAATTAGAGTGATATTTGGCCTCAGTGGTTACAATGTCACTTGTGGCAAGTTCTGCCAGAAGTCAGTCGTGTGACAGAGCCACATTCCTAGAATCTATGCAAGCGGTTCTAGACAGACCCTGACAAATATCATACCGACCAATCACAGGTGACGTCTTATACCGACCAATCACAGACGGCTTTTCATACCGACCAATCACAGACTAGTAACAAAATCAGCGTGGAAAAAAATAATATCAACGTGTCGAAGTCTAAATAATTCTTTACTTAAATGGAAGCTGGATTGACAAGAATAATTGCGTAAATTGAAGCTGAATTGGAAAAAATGATTGCGTAAATGGAAGCTGGATAGGGTAAAATAATTGCGTAAATGGACGCTGGATTGACTAAAATAGTTTACCGTAAAACTAGTAGTTGGATTAATCAAAATAATTCTTTGCTTAAATGGAAGTGGGATTGATGAAAAGAATTCACGTTAAATGGAAGTGGGATTGATGAAAAGAATTCATGCTAAATAAAAGTGGAATATATGAAAATATAAACTGCAATTTCAATGGATACCATGCAATGCAGAAATAACTTTGGCACCTAGATTGGAGGATTACCATCATTTTTACCCCATCCAGTTTCTAGTTACGCAATTATATTACCCAATCCAGCTTCCATTTACGCAATTATTTTCCCCAATCCAGCTTCCATTTACGCAATTATTTTACCCAATCCAGCTTCCATCTAGGTAGAGAATTATTTAAACTTCGAAATGTTGATATTTATTTGTTTTCCACGCTGATTTTGACAAGCGGTTCTAGACAGACCCTGGCAAATATCATACCGTCCAATCACAGTCGACTTCTCATACCGACCGATCACAGGCAACCTCACATACTGACCAATCACAGACGACTTCTCATACCGACCAATCACAGACGATTTGTCTAGCAACAAAATCAGCGTGGAAAACAAATAAATATTATCAACATGTCGAAGTTTAAATAATTCTCTACCTAGATGGAAGCTGGATTGGGTAAAATAATTGCGTAAATGGAAGCTGAATTGGAGAAAATAATTGCGTAAATGGAAGCTGGATTGGGTAATATAATTGCGTAACTAGAAGCTGGATGGGGTAACAAATGATGGTAATCCTCCAGTCTAGGTGCCAAAGTTATTTCTGCATCGCATGGTATCCATTGAAATTGCAGTTTATATTTGCATCAATCCCACTTCTTTAGCATGAATTCTTTTAATCAATCCCACTTCCATTTAACGTGAATTCTTTTCATCAATCCCACTTCCATTTAACGTGAATTCTTTTCATCAATCCCACTTCCATTTAAGCAAAGAATTATTTTTGATTAATCCAACTACTAGTTTCACGGTAAACTATTTTAGTCAATCCAGCGTTCATTTACGCAATTATTTTACCCAATCCAGCTTCCATTTACGCAATCATTTTTTCCAATTCATTTTCCATTTACGCAATTATTCTTGTAAATCCAGCTTCCAATTAAGTAAAGAATTATTTAGACTTTGACACCTTGATATTTATTTTCCACGCTGATTTTGTTGCTAGTCTGTGATTGGTCGGTATGAAAAGCCGTCTGTGAATGGTCGGTATAAGACGTCACCTGTGATTGGTCGGTATGAGATGTCGCCTGTGATTGGTCGGTATGATATTTGCCATGGTCTGTCTAGAACCGCTTGTTGATTTTGTTGCTAGACAAGTCGTCTGTGATTGGTCGGTATGAGAAGTCGTCTGTGATTGGTCAGTATGTGAGGTTGCCTGTGATTGGTCGGTATGAGAAGTCGCCTGTGATTGGACGGTATGATATTTGCCAGGGTCTGTCTAGAACCGCTTGTGAATCTATTGCCAAGTTCGTGTCAATCTCCAAAATAAACAATATGGCCACTCAGAATCACATAGCATAGAGTACTACGACCATCCATAGTCCCCACAAGTAAGTAAGCAATGAGTAACACACAGAACAATTAACAAATACAATAATTAAGAAGATGAATTGTAATCATAAACTCCAAGTTTCTAACATACTACTCTACAGCTAAGTGCAAGGCATCAGTTCATTAACAAGCAGTGTCGAGCAGAGGGTTGTCCGAAGATTGATGTCCAGTGAGAGTCCAAGTCCAGCTGTCAGAGAGGTGTGGCAGAGCGACTGTTACGGCTGGCTTTGTTGAGGACGAGAAAGCTTAGAAGGCAGAGGATTGAATGGATTAGCGTAGAAATTCTTGAAGAGGTGAGACTTCAATATTATTTGGAATGGAAACCCTGTAAGTAGAGAAGCCTAAGGCAGATGACAGTGGGTGAGTGGCGGTACTGGTGGATGAACTCAGAATATGTGGAATCTAGGGGAAGTTCATTCCAGAGTCGAGGTGCAGTGGATCAGTCGGAAAACTTGATACGGCTCAGTTGGAGAACTTCAGTCGAGTAGGCTAGTGACTGGAGAACGGGAGTGAGATTAGGAGGAGGATCGGGTTGAGCAAGGTGGCTGATGATGACGAGTTCTTGAAGGTACTGTCAATGGGAGTGTTGTAGAGAGTTGTAGGTTAGCGAAAGGACTTTGAAGTGGATGTGGACTTTTCGGTCAGTAAGTGAATTAAGAATGGATGCTTGGTGACATCTCAGGCTGGTGAATTTGGATGAGCTGTAGCCTAGATGCTAAAGTTGGTGGATTCGAGATTGAGGAAAAGGGAATTACAATAATCAAACTTGGAGTGAACAATACAGGTATCAATAGTCATATTTAATTATTTCATTGAATATTTTGCGTATTCTGTTATTTCAATGATTGCATTATACACATTATTATTATTATTAAATAAATATGTAACTCACGCAAGGTCACACCAAAATGTGAATCTGAGACATGGGAGGTTACTTTTAAATTACCAGGGATTATTTTACATTACCAGGGAGGTTGCTTTAAAAGTCGATAAATGACCATGATAGATGTCGTCAATCCAACTACTATTTACCCAAAGAATTATTTTCATCAATCCAACTTCCATTTACGCAACCAGACAAGACAAATAATAAAATACGCTAAAATACAGGATGTATTCGCAACTATGCAGAACCAAGCTTTTTCTGTGGCAGGCCCAATGATCTGGAATGGTCTTTCTCTAGACCTGCGTCTATGCCCTGGCAGTGTTATTTCTATTAACTGTAAATGTAACTGAAAAAGCAAATTAACTGAAAAATGTCTTGCCGTTAACTGTAACTAACTGAAAAATACTGAATAACTGAAACTGTAATAGTAACTGAAAAACGAAAACTGTATAACTGAAAAAAACAAAAGTTAACTAAAAAACAAAACATGAGTGTTTTTCTTACTTACTTTTTGAATGGTAATCCTACTCTAGTCTACGGTCAGTTTTCTATACTCATTTCACTTCTGGTTTCTTTTCAGTTTTCTATGCTAGTTTCACTTCTGGTTCCCTTCCAGTTTTCTACATAAATTCCAGAATTAATAAATGAATATTCAATTAGATAATTAATTACGCGAAAATGACATTCTACCGTTACAAAAATGTTATCACCCCAAAATAATAATTCTATTTCGGGAATTTGGGTCGGGAATTCGCTAGGCACCCCAAAAGCCGGGTTCACTCAAAAGCACCTCTTAAACGTAGGTGTTAATTTAATTCTGACCAACCGTACAGATAAATTCAAATATATGAAGATTTGGTAATCCTGGAAACAGCGGTCCCAAATTATGAAATTAAAGAAATCAACAGAGGCCGCTTTCTTATAGTTTCGCTAAAACATGCTATATATTCTCAGGAATCCAGCTTCTAATTACTGAAAACATTATTTTCATCCAGCTTCTATTGAATGGAAACTTAGTTTCATCCATGCATCCAGCTTGGTTTCCAGCTTCTATTTACGGGAACAATTATTTCGATCAATATAGCTTCTATTTCAACACAGGTATGTTTTCATCAATACCACTTCCATTTAGGGAAACAGTTTTTTCATCAATCCAGCTTCCATTATGGAAACAGTTTTTTTCATCAATCCAGCTTCCATTTTAAAGTGACAATATCAAATAACTTTGTAGACTTCTTTCATTTCATAATTTGGGACCGCCGTTTCCAGGATTACCGAAGATTTACTAGATCCAAACAAGAAAATAGACGCTTTTGCACAATTTAAAGTTAAATGTTAAAAAATTCTTAATTGACGTTCGCCGATAAGAAAGATTATTCACAAGAAATTCTAGCTATCGCCTAAACATGTCCGTTTATAGCCCAAAATATCAGCGCAAAAGGTCGAACTAATACAAAAATTACCGTGTTTACGGCACAATTTCAACATTTTTTAAAGTTATGTTTCCAAATGAATTAAGTGATGCCTCTCGCTGAAAAGTCTAAGAATATGTTTTTCTTGAATGCAAAAAAAGTTTTTTGCTTTTATCCACAGTTTGAACAATGCACGAAGCTATCGTCCTCACCACATTGGTTTCATTTACTTTGTGCGTCATATGGCTATTGATTAAAATGCCTTTGTTCTTGGCCAATGCATTATTCATGATCAAGGCGGTTGTTTTAGGTCCAATTTGTTATGTTTTACATAATAAATTATGAATTTTGACACAAAAAGTGCAGCTTAGGCCTATATGAAAAATCACGGCAAATGCCAAAATTTACGGTTTCTGTGAATTCCGTGAATTAGTGATTTTCGTCTAGCCCTAGATATGGCTGAAGTTGGTTTTAGTTATCAATTTACTCTGCAAACAAATAATATTATTTTCTTTCATTTCTTTGTTGAGTTATCGGGTTTTTTGTTGAGTTCATTTCTCTAGCTTGGAAACTATACCGTAATTATTGTGACGTCATTGTTGACTCTATATCGGACATTTTTGAATTCATACGGAAAATACATCTGTATTTGGTAAACATTTTTAATTTCCAAAATGGATAACTTTAAATTGGCTTTAGATAACCAACCAGAGGAACTATTCGACCTCGGCCTAAGGGCAAAACATCATCGGAATCAAATCAGTCAGAGGTATGAAATCGCTGAGATATGCCTATATAATAGCCGAGAACAGCTACAAACATACATGCATCGAGGCCTGGATTAGCCGCATGTCCAATGGGTTCACGGGCCCAGGCCTATTAAAAATTTAACAAATAAGGGCCTACCGTTAGAATGCTACCTTAACAATTTATACATTTAATACAGTCCTTAGATTTTTAGTTTTCAGATTACATCGTTGACATCCTATTTTTCCATCTCAGATGCATAGGCTACGGCAAGTCCAGGAACGGATAATTATACGAAACATGTCTCCGCACACTATTAGGGTACAGGACTGGTCATCCCTAGAATTGATTATTGCAACTCAGTCCTCTGTTGTCTCCCTGCATCCACTCTGCAGCCTCTTACCACTGTTTTCCATTGTGCTACAAAGCTTATCAAAAATTTAACTCCACTTGATCACGTTACCCCACCCTTCGTGAACAACAGTGGCTTCCTATAGGCCTACAAGCCCTGGTATATTTCAAAATCGGTGTTCTGGTGTACCGAGTCGATACAAATTCATCTCCTTCTTACGTGGAATAAACTGCCGCAAGTCTTCTATAGACTTAAATCGCTCTTCAAAAATAATCGCTCAGCAATATGCATAGGCCTAAGCTTAAGACTTATTTGGACAAGATTTATTATGATTAGACTTTGCTGTTACCGCTTTTGTGTAAGATTTATTTTTGTTAAACGCGCTATAAATTCTATTCTATTCTATTCTATTTACGGACTTATAAAGCGCCTCTCGCAGTGCAACCTAATCAGAGGCGCTTCCAGTGCGAAGGGCCCCTCGAAGAAAGAAAAGGTTTAAGATAACGAGCAGAAACAATTGTGCCCCCAGATAACATCACAGCACGAGTTAAAGCATGGAGGTCATTCTACAGCAAAGGTCCAACAGAGGCATAGGCACGATGCTGTGCTGTGGCAATCCGAGACCGAGGAACTAGAAGGTCATGATGGTCAAAAGAGCGGAGAGGACGTCTAATAATAATAAAAAATAGTGACATGCAGCTTTGCTGCAAACTGCAATAGTCATTTCTTGCCATAAACTTTTATAGAAACTTAAATTCAAAAACTTAAATTAAGAAACTTAAATCAGTAGTCAAACGCATTAAATTGCCAGTTTTCTTTAGATCAGTGCATAATTATATATATATAAGCTTATATGTACATATACACACTCACAGTGCATACATACATACACACAGTGCATACATATACGTACATGCATACATAAACACGTATACATAACTAGATAGGTAACAGCAGGTCCTACTACACCGGAAATACGTCATATCCCTCATGTTCTATGCTGGTACCCTAATTTGAATATCTAAATATCACTGTAGACTTGTGCCCTACTTGGCATGTAGTCTGAAGACTGATTCGTTGTTTTACGAATGACCAAGCACGTGGACTGACAGTTGACCTCACCGAAAATACGTGACAGCCCACGTGACGTACGCCGGCACCCTACTTTGCATATTCTTGTAGGCTGGTGCCAATCTTTGCATGTAGTCTGAAGACTGGTTCCCTGTTTTACGCATGACTGAGCATGCCAACTGATTCTTCAATAACTAAGGTCCTGCCTCAGTTACGTGACGTCGTCACCTGACCAATTATAGTATCCTAATTTGCATATCAATGTCGACTGGAATTATGTAATTTTCGACGAATATGTGGCATTTCGGGCGAGGTCTATTGAATCCATCACGCACTTCAACCAATAAATCATCTCCTCAATATCTATTATCCGTATATATATATATATATATATATATATATATATATATATATGAACACGGTCGCACACAAGTATATCCGTCAAAGTAGACAATAACGCGCATGGGCGCCTAATCGAAACTTTTATTAACATAACCTCAAAAAATAGGCCTAATCTATTCAAACCTCTTTGACCATTCTCCAATCGGCTCATTTCATAAATAGCAAGCATTGTTCGAAAACTTATAAAAGCTGACGTACATGTACGCGCATTGGTAAGAATTGTTCGCTACCAAATCGAAGACGTTAATAATGTATCCATTTACGATTCGTAAATGGAGACATTATTAACGTCTTCGATTTGCTAGTGGTCCCTTACGAAATTGTCAGCAAACGGTAGACCGACAACAATGTTTGTGAGTACGAACCATGGCATTTAATTTTCGATGTTTCTGATATGAAATTAATTTCATTCATATATTTTAGGTTTTCGTAGTAGCTAATTTAAACCTATATAATTTTAATATTTTATGGGTAATGCGACGAGTGGAAAACCAGATTTTTCAAGGAACGTCTGGGAAATAACCGATATTTGACGGCTAATCAAATTATCTACCGAGAGTAGGCTAACTGATAGTGCACGTTAGAGAATACGATGACACGGTTAACGACAAGACGTATTCGATCAGAAAATGCGTATTCTTCAACAAAACGAGATGGGCTACTTTCCACAAGCATTTCAACAAAGAAGATAGATGCTTTCAGCTACTTAAAGCTGATCAGCCCGTCGAATATCTGCAGAATATCGGTGGTAAATATTACATAACCATTTCCCGGGCCATAAAATACGTAAACATACGTCGTTTTTTCTAATGGGTAAACTGCAGCAAAGAACGACCCACAAGTAGCGGCGTTGATTTGTTTTGGACGAATGGAAAATATTTCAAAATACTGATATCCAAGATCGATTCTATATCCAGGATATTAAATAATGAACATTACAAAACGTAAATTGAGATTTAAATCAAATCAATTCACCTGTGTAACTTGTAACTTGTAACAATAATTATTTGCGCCAATGACAACTAGATTTGTTGACTTAAACTAATATTGATTGAATGATTTATTGATTGGGTGTGTTCGTGAATCATGACGCCAATAAATAACGTGAATGCGTAATTATGCATGTGAAGATTCGGGTCAGCTCCGAGCCTCACAGCAGATCAGTGTTACAATGTAACGGTCAATTACACCAATAGCAAATTGGAGCGCCCCTTTGGTGATTGGCCCCTTTCTTTGTCAACGTCATCTTTGGTGTGCAGGAGTTAGTGACGTAAAAGCTCTCTCTGTCTTGTTCGTTTTTGGTTTGAAGAAAATGGCGTCTTAGTAAGTAAGTAAGTAAGTAAGTAGTTTATTCACCACAAAATAAAGCAAAATGACAATACACAAATTTACAACCCGAGTGGTGGGCTACCGGTGAAGTCACATAGGACTCATCTCGCCGGTCACTCTAATACTAATAATAATAATGCTGGCGTAATACACGTTTTAAAAGGGCAACAGAATACTGGTACCAATTAACAAACCAGTCTCATCATTCTCACGCTTCGGCGTGAAACTCCGACTACAGCAGTAGTCGGAAGCGCCTCTTAATGGAAAATCTGGTTGAGGCGCTATAACAAGTGTTCAAATACAATACAATACAATGACAATTGTTAATAATCCATTTTTTTCCACTGGGAAGCAAAAACATACAACTTAAAGAGTGCTTTAAAGCAGGGGTGGGCAACCGGCGGCCCGCGGGCCGGATCCGGCCCCCGGGGACCTTTGAACCGGCCCTTGGCATGTCTTTTATATTAGCACTGTACCTGGCACTCTGGGGACCTTTTATCCGGCCCTAGTTTAGGAACCTTTAATCCGGCCCTACACATGTGAATTTCTGTACATAGACCGACATTAAAACATCTGTTTCTTATTTATTAAAAATCCGGCCTCTAGTCTATAGTCAACTAGTTTACTATTCACTCATCAATATAATCACTCTCTGCATGAAGCAAGACCACAAGTGGATAGGTTTGCTACTTTAGAAACCATCTATCAGAACTTTTCAAAGGAAGCTGCTACTCTGTGGATATCAAATATCAAAAGGCAATACTGTGCATTTTCTATGTTTACTGATTCTGCAAATATCAAGAAGTGCACAGAACAAATAACTGCATTGAAAGTAGAGTTCCAGTCCCGGTTTGCTGATTTACTGCTCATGAACTAAACTTAAATTGTTTGAATCTCCCTTTTCCATCTATGCCAATTCAGCACCAAACTCCAAGCAAATGGAATTGATTGAACTCCAGTGCAACTGTGCATTCTGCAAATATCAAGAATATGGAAAGGAAATTTTGTGAGGTACCTCTGATTCAATCCTACAAACTGTACAATTCTCAGTCAGGATTCTAACCCTTCACTTAAATTTTCATAGCCTGAAACTGGTTGCTCTATTTCCATGCACGGTGCACCTATATTTGTGAACAGTTCTTCTCAGAGATGAAGATTACAAAGTGCAAAACAGATGCAGACTAACAGATGACAATCTCTCCAATGAACTTCGAATTGCCACTTCGCACTTGCAAACATTTAGGATTTGTGTCGTGAGAAGAAGTGCCAGATCTCACATTAAAATTTAGCACAACAAGCAAATGGATACTTTGTGCAGACAAACAGCTTTATGTATGTCTAAAACTGAATAAAAAGTTTGGTTCCAAAATTCGTTTTTTTATTATTTGTGTAGGACTAATGTATTAGAATAATTAGATATTCGTCATAAAAATTATCTTCATTTGCTTTATTCTGTAATATTATTTTAGTTTGAATAAAATTAATAGCATTTCATTTTCTAGTACAAATGAATCTGCAAAAATTAGCTCGTGATTGGCATACGGCCCCTGAGCTGCCCTTAAAACCTCTGTTAAAAGAAGTTGCCCATGCCTGCTTTAAAGCCTTTAAACAGGCCACAATTGTGACTATCCTATTACTATATAATGCACTGAACTGAAACCTCTTAGAGGGGCAATTTCGATCTAAAACTAATTGAAGAAGCAGTCAACTCTGTTGTATCATTACTTTCGGGGGTTTCTTTTGTTTGGCAATTAATGTAAAACAGTAAATTGAAACGTTACGTGCTGTTTGGTTTGCCAAAGGTCCCTTTAGTAGAGTTTGTGTGGCGCTTCTTGCTAGAGCCTTGGGGACTCCCGCCATTTGGGAGATCGACAAAGTAAGGATAAGAAAAGGAAATTTGAGTGTAGATCAGGTTATTAAAAATCGATTCTTTGGTTTGTCTTTGTTCCAAAGGACGTTGGAACTGGTGATTAACTTTACTGTAAGGCGATAAATTAGTTAATTTTGAACCTGTAGATTTTCACAACACCCAAATTAGCAATGTCCACTCCGTGGGTCCGTTCCCAAACATGCTTCTCTATAAATTTTAGCGAAAACCCAAAGTAAACACCAAATAACTACATGTTACTCTGAACATTATTGTGTCACTTAACTACATTTCTAGTAAACTCATAATATCAACTCGGTAACATGCAGTACAGCATTGCTTTGCATAAGAATAAATTTTACTGCCACTTTAACTCAACAAAATAATTCCACAAAACATAGTGGTTACGTTTCACACATATAATAGTTGTGAAGATATTAAACAGGAAAATTAAATCTGTGAAGACATTTCTGTGATATACCATTATTTGTAAGACACCGATGAAATGTACACTCCATTACCATTCCATATCCAATCCGTAATCATTTTCGAACGCTAAAGTACCGGTATGCATCGTTCTCGAGACAGTGAACTTAAAATGCATGGCAGTGTGCATACTTAATAAGCAAAATTCGTCACGTGGCGCTTCGGCGTGTTGACACACCGGTTCGACACGGCTGTTTTGGATGTGTCATGTATCTGACTATATGCGGGACGTCCTGCGCTGGTTGCCACTACCACAACGCATCTCATTTAGGGTCTCTGCCTTCGTTTGGCGTAGCCTCGTTGGTACCGCACCTGCTTATCTGCAGGAGCTCTGTCGCTCTATTTCTGCCAATATTGGCCGCCGACTCCTTCGCTCTGCAGTCCGTGGTGACCTGAGTGTCCCATTTTCACGTAATTCTTAGAATGCAACATCGGGCCTTCTCGGTTGTTGGACCGAGTATTTGGAATGGGCTTTCTCTGGAGCTCCGTCTCCTACCTAGGAACTCTTCACCTGCATTTTACACCTCTCTTAAAACTATTCTTTTCAGCCGTGGTTGGGCCGGGAGCGCCTCTGAGTAGATCTTGAAGGGGCGCTATATCAAGTCTCATTGATTGATTGATTGATTGATTGATTGATTGACTGACTGACTGATTGATTGATTGATTGATTGATTGATTGATTGATTGATTGATTGATTGATTGATTGATTGATTGATTGATTGATTGATTGATTGATTGAAAAGCATATAACTACATTATGGATTTATTGTTTTTTGAGTAGACTTTGACTACTTTGTGATTGACTTTGCCTGTTTTTCGAATGGATTTTGACTGCATTTTTAATGGACTTTGACTGTTTTAAACAGAGTTAGTAAAGTGGGGTGCAACAGACAACAACTAACCGACAACTTGAACGACGTTATCGAAACCGAGACCCAGGTATGTGAACGATAAGTGTAACGAAAATTTTGGTTAACGAAATAAAATGATTTCGTTAACGATAACTATAATTTATCTGTTACTAAAAATATCTACAACTATAACTATAGCTATACCGGGTAATGAAAACAACACTGACGAAAATTCATCGTCATTTACGCTACAAAAAAACTTCAATATCGGCAAACATGAGAGAGTAACATGCATGCGCTACCACTAATAGCTTTAAGTCAGAGCTTTCTTATTTGAGTTCTGGCCTGTATTCGCCCGGATTTGGATTCGTGAAATAACCTAGTAGCAGTGGCGCAGTTTATTAAATTCAGTTATAATATATCTATAGCCCTAGCGATCCAAGCTGACTTGCCCAAATGCGGAATATTGGTAGTCATAGCAGGGCTTTTTGCGTGCAATTCTACACAAAAGGTGCAGTTCTAACTGAATTTGTGCAGCTATAAAAGCGTTTTTGTGCAGTTAAAAATAGCTTTAAAAGGTCATTGGTGATATTTACCATGGCTTTTTGAAACGACTGCTCCGTCTGTTGACAGTGTCGCTTAGCCTATTGTAACTAAGTAGTAACTAAAAGAAAAGGCCAGCAACTATGACTCTAAGTATAAGTAAACAATAACGCTATCGATAACTATAAGTAATATGTATAATGAAAAACCATTAACTATAACTGTAACTAAAATAAAATATGTAAGGAGCATCACACAGATCCCAGTTGCTGTTAGTCGGAAATATTCAATCTCAAATCTCAGGGCCATCAGTTGATGATTTCAAAGTTGATACCAGCGTTGGATATTCACAATAATGGTAGTATCATTAAGATTTTGACGGGATAGGCTATGTAGGCCTACCATGCGTCCCTTTCTTTTTCATCAATGTATGGGCCTAACTAAGCGCAGGGCAGAAGCTTATTCACGAGTGCTGCATTAAATCAGAGGCTTTGTCCTGAGATGCCAAGTGAAGTTCCGACTCCAGTTGCCAGAGGGATCTGATGGAGAGAGCAGAGCAGCTGCTAAGGCAGGTTTTGTTCAGAACGAGAACTCTTGGAAACAGGAGGTTTTGATGGAACAGAATTGGACTTCTCGAAAAAATGTGATTTTATTTTAAAATGGAAAGCCATTGCACTAGATGTATACACAGATCCTGCTACTTCGGAGACAACTACCTAATTGAAGCTGACTGGGATAGTTCGTCGTTTGGCTTCCTCATCACATGACTCCTAAGATGTTAACAATTACGGCACCAATTTCGTCGGTTGAAGAACTTGAGGAGCGTTGAGACTATGAGGTACGAGACAGACAAAGACAAAAGGTAGCGAAAGAGAAGACCTTTCCGAAGTAGGCGTTCAGTCGACCAAGAAATCACTCCAGGACCAATTATGACAAATTATGGCGCGCTAGATGTGCCGTCGCGTGTATTTCTATCAGCAGAAGGGCGACTTGGAAAGAGCGACTTCTTGAATGCGCCCTTTTGATGATCGGCTGGTCGCCCTTTCGAAGTCGCCCTTTTGATAGCAAACCCCGTCGCGTCTAGAAATATTATGGTTGATTGATTGATTGCTGCTTATTCAAATCAAGTCGGTTGATTCAATTTTAGGAGGAATTACTGAACTTGGCTGGGTTCTGATAGCCAACTGCCTTTATAAGTTTTTCTTGTATAAATGTACCTAACTGCAGATTTAAAATAGACTGCAGATTTCGTCGTAATGTAGCCGAATTGTTATAGGTCTGATTGTTAGGAATTCAGTTAACAGAAACTTTTGCTGCTTTACTATCTGACTGACTGACTCGATCCCCGTTGCTCTGGTGCAGGAAATTCGACGACAGATGGAGAAAGAGATGGAGGTGTACAGGAAGGAGTTGGACAGAGACGCTAATCTGAGGCTGCAGAAGATAAAAGATGAATATGCCAGGGAATTACAGAAACAGAACGAGGTAAGCTTAGACGGTGACGACGAGTTCGCTGCTGGGGAAAAACATACTTAGAAAAACATTATATATAATGTGGAATGAAATGATAAGTGAAAATCCAGATTTGCATAAATACTTTAATCATAAACCCATGATAGCCTATAAAAATGGAAAGAACATAAAGAATACAATAATTAGTGCTAAATTCCCAGCCCCTTGGCATGTTAAGACTAATCAAAATCAACTCATAGCTTTGCTCGACACGGAGAACCTACATCACCTTGTAGCTCTATTACTTGAACGTTGATAGATGCAGAGTTGTAGTTCCCTCTTCTGCTATGATGGCACCTAAAACTTCTAAAATGCATCAAAGACAGATATTTTTAAATTACATTGTAGACTATCGGTTGTAGTTATTGTACTTTATTGTAAATATGTATTTATATTGCTGCTATTTAAGAAGTTTATATATTTATACACTTTTATAGTTAAGTAATTTTACAGGGTTTTAAGTTTTTATTCTTACCAAGGTGGCCTATACCTTCACAAGCGTAGATAGACGTACTAGAGATGTCGGTGATATTACCGAGATGCACTTAGTTACTTTAATTGACCTAATAATTTATTTATATAATAAAGATTTTTACTCACCTCAAACGCTACATATTTAAAGTAATATATTATACATTCATGCCATATGATTTTAAAGACGCCATTATAGTGTTTTATCTAGTTTTGATGGTTTTTGTGATGCTGAACTGTGTTTGTTGCCGCCCATTTAAAATGGCACCGATAGTGATGTTTTACAACTGCAGTTGAAATGGATATTTTATTCTTCCGACATCTAGCGAATAAATTTAAAACATCTGCTGAACATCTACATTGACCCTTTAACCTTTAAACACCTAGTGAATGTAATGTTTTATAGCACTTTGTAAGTTTTTGTTAAATATTGCTAAACTCTGCCACTGATGTGTTATCTTATATCCCATACATAGGGGTTATGCTTCTTTAGTTGTTTTATTACAACTATAATAGAATTACAGAAACAGAACGAGGTAAGCTAAGACGGTGACGACGAGTTCGCTGCTGGGGTCTACGTTCAAAACCGCTATCACAATTTCCAATAATTTCCATATAATTACCGGTACCGTAGATGTATAGTGACGTCGAGTCTGCGGTAAACCCCGTAGTTTTGACGGCAACTCGCTTTGAAAGTTCTTGGGGTTGGACCTTCGCCACTGACTTTCGCCATTGGACGTGTCCATTGCGCATATATTGACTTGCAAGGGATACCAGGTTTGTCGTCATCAACACTTCTGCCACCTTGCGAATGAGTTTCGTGCCTCACATACGTGGATGTGACGAGAGAGGTCTGGTTGCTGCATCGAATTCCAACTACCGATGACCGTGTCGCAGTGGTGCCACGTTTCCTGTGTTTGCGCTGCCCTGTGCTGTTCTTCGCTCTCGATGCTACACAGCCCAGTGGATTCTTAATGCGGTTCAGCAGTCAACATCGGAAGCCGTCAGCTGGGCTCTTATATATTATTCGTTTAATTGAGAAAAACAATCTGACAAAAACGCAGAAATGCTAACATGAGTGATAATGGATAATTGAAGTTCATTAGAAGATTTTAAAATAAACTAGTAAATATTTTTATATAATGATCTGGGAATAAATTGAGAGTTGTCCTTGGTTGGGAGAATATGGTTGTGTGCTCTAGGCCTTAATTGGTGAGAGGAGAGGGGTCGGAGTGGAGGTTGGAGTTGGTGAAGTATATGCTTGGGGTTGTGTAATATGGAGAAAAGGAGTTTCGCATCGGCTTTATTGGCAAGTTCGTGTGCTCGTGGGTGTTCGTCGCTGGTGCCTTTACATCAAGGCTAGAGCTGTTGGGGTGGGCGCAGTTATTGGCTGCCAACTTGTTTTTATGTTTTTTCGTGTTTTATATGTGTGTAAGTCAGAAAGCGGTTAGCATTTGGTATAATATTATTAAAGAATATTCTTACCTACTTACTTACTTACAAAACAGCGATCGTGAAAAGCGCGAAAAAAATAGCGATGTAAACAACAGCGAATGCATAAAAACGTGAGCACCAAAACAGCGATTAAATTCGGTTTTCGCAGAAACAGTCTGCAAAATATCAGGTATTGTGCAATTGTTTTGGAAGATGTAAGGATTATAGGCCTGTCATCGAAGTACCGGTAATAGAGATTGATGTTATCGCATATGAAATTCAGTTTTATAACTGAGGCTTCTTTTATCACAAGAACTGTGGTTATTTATCGTTTCATAGTTTTGAATTATTCGCCCATTGTTATTATTGCTTAATTGTAAATGGGATTGGTGAATTTTTGCTTAAATAGAAGTTCGATTGATGAAATTTTTCCGAACTAAAAGTCGGATTGATGAAAATCATTCTTGCTTAGATAGAAGTTGGATTGATGAAAAAATTCTTGCTCAAATAGAAGTTGGACTGATAGAATTATTCTTAATGAAAATAATTTTTGCGAACGCACAAGTTGGATTGATCAAAATATTTTGTGTGAACGCATAAGTTGGATTGATGAAAACATTACTTGCGTAAATGGAAGCTGGATTGATGACAGCTGTGACAGACATCGCTATTTTGTGATCGAGATTTTGACGATCGCTATTTTGTGATCGCGGATTTGAACGAAACCGCCCACTGGCGAAACCAGAGTATGATCGTCGTAAACATTGATCCCACTTTACAATTGTGTGTGTTTTTGCACGATAATCTCTTTCAAGTTATATCAGGTTGCAGTAGCTGTCAATTAGTCTGTCTTTCTGTCTGGTTGTCAGTCTGTCTGCAGGTCGGTCAGTCTGTTTATCTTTCTATCTGTCTGTCTGTCTGTCTGATCGCCTGTCCTAGTCTGTGCTGGTGTGTGTCACTTTGAATTTGTAGGCCCTATATGGTTGTAGTTGCATGCTCAAGCAGTAAGGTTTATAAAACGGCCAATTTTCTTCTGGTCGAGGAATCAGTTGAGCGTAGATCTGCCAACGACGCAACGCCAAGGGCGCTGCTCTCACCTTAGTCTTGACTGACGTATACGAACTCAAAATTTTAGGGTTGTTAAATCTTCTCCACTACTCTAGTCCATTTGGTCCTAGGTCGACCGCGTTCTCTTCCCCGATCCTTCAGGCACTTCTGCGTGTCTCTATGACGCGTCATCCACATGTTCTTCGTCTTCTTGGACCTTTGCGACGTTCGCGTAAACCTCAGTACTGACATTTCTGCTTTTAGGCCTGATAAGACACGCCCGATTGGTGGCTATGTATTGTTAAATAACTATCTATCGAAGGCTTCATTGATGAAATGTCAGATTTAATTAGTCCTGTCTACGTCAACTTAGTAGTTCTAGTAAAAGTAGAAGTAGTAGTAGTAGTAGTAGTAGTAGTAGTAGTAGTAGCAGTAGTAGTAGTAGTAGTAGTAGTAGTAGTAGTAGTAGTGGTAGTGGTAGTGGTAGTGGTAGTGGTAGTGGTAGTGGTAGTGGTAGTGGCAGTGGCAGTGGCAGTAGCAGCAGCAGCAGTAGTTGTAGTTGTAGTAGTAGGCCTAGTCGAATTTGTTGGAGCAACAGCAGCAGCAGAACAAGCAGCTTTTCCTCTGGACCCCAGCGGAGACCCAGACACCAACCCAATAGAGACTCGAGCCACGCACTCGCCATGTTCAGGGATAAATTGTCTTTAAAACATGCTCTCGAGAGGGCAGCGCAGCTGCTAATTGCGGTTTTTTGTTGAAAGCATGAGCGATTGGAGACAGGAGGTTTTGATGGATCAGAGTAGACTTTCTCGAAGAGGTGCCATTATCTTTGAGGTGGAAGCCTGTTGAATGACATGTAGCGAAGTCTGAGGCAGATGAAGGTGGAAGAACTGAGAGTGTGCGGAATTCAGGAGGAGTATCATTCAATAGTCCAGGTGCAGTGAAGTATGTGGATCGGTTGGAGAACTTGAGGAGCGTTGTGACTATGGGGTAGGCTACGAGATAGACAAATCCAAAAGGTAGCGAAAGAGAAGACCTTACCGAAGGAGTCGTTCAATCGACCAATAAATCACTATAGGACTAATTATGACGCGCTAGATGTGATCGCATTGCAGTTGCGTCTAGAAATAATATGTTTGATTAATTGATTGATGTTGATTCAAATCACGTCGGTTGATCTAGACTAATTTTAAAAGGAATTGCTGAGCTTGGCTGGATTCTGCTGGCCAAATGTTTTTTGTATAAATGGACCTAACCGCAGTTTTAAGATAGACTGCAGATTTCGTCGTAATGTAGCCGAATGGTTATATGTCTGATTGTTATGGATTCAGTTAACATTAATTTTTGCTGCTTTACTATCTTAATGACTGACTCGATCCCCGTTTCTCTGATGTAGAAGATCCGTGATGATGTGCAGTCCCAACTGGGTGACTACGTTCGGGAAGTAGAAAGAGACACCAAATGGAAAATTAAGAAAATGAAGGAGGAGTTTGTTTGGGAGGCGAATCAGAATGAGCAGGTAAGCTAAGACGGCGACGACGAGTTCGCTGCTGGGGTCTACGTTCAAAACCGCTATCACAATTTCCAATCATTTCTATATAATTAGATGTCTATTGTGACGTCGAGTCTGCGGTAAACCCCGTAGTTCTGACGGCAACTCGCTTTGAAAGTTCTTGGGGTTGGACCTTCGCCACTGACTTCGCCATTGGACGTGTCCATTGCGTATATATTGACTTGCAAGTGATACCAGGTTCGCCGTTTTTATAGTAAACTCCGTCGCGTCTAGAAATAATATGATTGATTGATTGATTGATTGATTGATTGATTGATTGATTGATTGATTGATTGATTGATTGATTGATTGATTGATTGATTGATTGATTGATTGATTGATTGATTCAAATTAAGTCGGTTGATTCAATTTTAAAAGGAATTGCTGAGCTTGGCTGGATTCTGCTGGCCAAATGTTTTTTGTATAAATGGACCTAACTGCAGTTTTAAGACAGACTGCAGATTTCGTCGTAATGTAGCCGAATGGTTACATTGTTGACCGAATGGTCTGATTGTTAGGGATTCAGTTAACATTAATTTTTGCTGCTTTACTATCTGACTGGCTGACTCGATTCCCGTTTCTCTGATGCAGAAGATCCGTCGTGACATGCAGTCGCAACAGGATGATTTCAGGCGCGATCTTGAACGAGACGCCAAAATGACGGTCAAAATGTTGAAAGAGTCGCACGAAAGGGACCTTCGGGTTATGGAGCACGTAAGCTAGTAGCGTTGTTATTCTGCTATGATTTTTCAGTTCTTCTTCTTCTTCACGTTCTCTGCCCTCAGGCAGGTTCATATGTCCAACGACGCCATTTTTCTCTGTTCTCTGCTTCTCTTTTCAGTCCGCTGTATCCCTCCTCTGCCAACATCCAGTCCAGTAGCATTGTTCAGTTACAGTTACATAATTTATGATTTTTCAGTTAAAGTTATAGTCAAACCTCGGTCAAACAGGACAGTCTTAAGGCTAGAGAAGAACTGAGCAGAGTGTCCTATTGAGGTCAGACGCAGTGCCACCGGAAGCCCATTCCAGGTCACCGGGCCAGCCACAGAGAAGGCGCGGCGCTGTCGGATAGCAGTCCGAGCACGGGGACAAGGAACTCTGCTTGCACCGCTGAGCGTAACGAGCCACGACGCGGAACAGTCACAGTAGGGCAGCAGAGTTCCCGCAGATATGGAGGAGCCAGGCCCTCAGTGCAGCGCCGGACCAATGCAGAGACCCGGTAGGCAATGCGCTGCGGATAGGGGAGCCAATGGAGGACATCCCGAACGTACCAGGAGACTCGAGAGAACATTTTGTAAATGCACCTCGAAATTACATCACTTTTAACAACGGAAACCCCTTAATTAGCGATATTTAATATTATTGCGTACATTTTGTACTTTTCGGATAAACAATTACAAGATTATGTGCGTTTTGAAACTGATCTATGTATCCAAGAAACACACATACATCCCTACACATGTTTATATATGTATAAATGTGCATCCATACATATATATCCATATATATATATATATATATATATATATATATATATATATATATATATATATATATATATATATATATATATATATATATATATATATATATATATATATATATATATATATATCGGTTTACGTTGTGATGCTGTATTCAGCCATTTTCACACAGATTACGCGTATTATTATTTATTTTGATCACTTCCGGTTTTCAAAAGACAAACATGTAAGTATGCAAATGAAGCCCTACATTCCCTCTAAAGAATGGTATCTTTGTTTCTCTTCTAGGAAAAATAGTCAATAAGCCATCGTCGAAAAACTAACAGGGGTGGTATCCACCCCACCCCCTGGTGCCTCGGGTATGTCGGTATGACTTTTGAATGGCGTGCGCTACCACCATGACGTTTACCTCAAAATGTGCGCCAATGAATCTGCTACAGCTACCTAAAATGTAAAAATTATATTCCATGTAAAAAAAACATTTATGCATAAAAACGTAGGTGGGTGGTAACCACAACCCTTGGTAGCCCGAGGGTTAAAACGATAACTTACAAGGTAGAAAATCACTCTGGAATGGCTACCCAATCAACAGATTTCATGAATTTCGTCGTCAAGGTTAAGTGCATTCATGAAGTTGAATGCACCCGTTCTTCGTATCCTTTCGAAGTTCTAAGCAAATTTGTAGCGCCTCTTAGTATGCACAGCTGCTCTGTCTGTTGACAATATCGCTTAGCCTGTTGTAACTAAGTAGTAACTAAATGAAAAGGCCAGCAACTATGACTCTAAGTATAAGTAAACAATAACTCTATCGATAACTGTAAGTATATGTATAGGCCTAATGAAAAACCATTAACTATAACTGTAACTAAAATAAAATATGTAAGGAGCATCATACAGATCCCAGTTGCTGTTAGTCGGGAATATTCAATCTCTAATCTTAGAGCCATCGGTTGATGATTTAAAAGTTGATACCAGCGTTTGATATTCACAAAAATGGTAGTATCATTAAGATTTTGACGTGATATGTAGGCCTACCATGCGTCATTTTCTTTTTCATCAATGTATGGGCCTTACTAAGGTCAGGGCAGAAGTTTATTCACGAGTGCTGCATTAACTCAGAGGCTTTGTCCTGAGATGCCAAGACTAGTGAAGTTCCGACTCCAGTTGCAAGAGGGATCTGATGGAGAGAGCAGAGCAGCTGCTAAGCAGTGGCGTAAATCATGGGGGGACAGAGGGGGACAGTTTCCCCCAAAGTTTTGACTTAAGCCCTGCTGTCCCCCCCAAAATCCGGCCCTCGTAGGTACTCTGTCCGCCCCAAAGTTATGTATAGATTTTCGCCTCTGCTGCTAAGGCGGGTTTTGTTCAGAACGAGAACGCTTGGAAACAGGAGGTTTTGATGGAACAGAATTGGACTTCTCGAAAAAGTGGGATTTCATTTTAAAATGGAAAGCCATTGCACTAGATGTATACACAGATCCTGCTACTTCCGAGACAACTACCTAATTGAAGCAGACTGAGATAGTTCGTCGTTTGGCTTCTTTATCACATGACTCGTGGGGCGCGGTGGTGTAGGGGTATGTTCGGTGCCTTGCAGACGAAGGGTTGCGGGTTCGAATCCACCTCAAGCCGTCGCGTGGGGACCCTGGGCAAGTCCATCACTCGCAATTGCTCATGCGCTTCGGCGTGAAACTCCGATTCAGTGTCCGCGCTGTAGTCGGGAGCGCCTATGAGTAGAAATCTTGAAGGGGCGCTATAACAAGTGCTAATACATACATACATACATACATACATACATACATACATACATACTTTCCTAATATGTTAACAATTAGGGCACCAATTTCGTCTACTAAGCCACATGCTGCTGACGTAGAATGGAGAATCAGTGGAATTCACTTTCCAAAACCTCCTTGCGAGCCAGATTGAAAATGTCTACTGAAAATGCATAGTTGTTCATTAATCATTACTTGCCACTACAGCCCGTTGGGATCCGAAAGCAACCATTCTGTAGTTTATTCAGAAGCCACGTCGGCATACGCGATCATTGAAAGCCAAAGATCATTTTCGGCATATTTTCAGTGAAGAGACTGCAAACAAATCAAAACTGTGAAAACGATTCTGTACGGGAGTCACAGTAAAAGACTGGAGTCAGACTAAGAGTAAACGCGATTATGCAACTACGCATGTCAAGAAACTACTCTTGACCAGAGGCTTTTGCTCTGGTCACCAGTGAGGCCACAGTTCCAGGCACCAACCCAATCACGACTCGAGCCCCGCGCTCGCCATGTTCAGTGATAAATTTTCTTTAAAACAAGCTCTGGAGAGGGCAGGGCAGCTGCTAATGCGGATTTTGCTGAATGCGAGAGCGATTGGAAGGCGGGAGTTTTGATGGATCAGACTAGGATTTCTCGAAGAGTTGTGATTTTATTTTGAAGTGGAAAGCCTTTGAAGTGACAAATAGAGAAGTGTGAGGCAGATGACGGTGGGAGAACTGAGATTGTGCGGAATTTTGAAGGAGCATCGTTCAATAGTCAAGCTGCCGTGAAATATGTGGATCGGTTTGAGAGCTCGAGGAACGTTGTGCCGATAGGGTACGAGACAGACAAAGTCAAAAGGTAGCGACAGAGAAGACGTTTCCGAAGAAGGCGTTCAGTCGACCAAGAAATCACTCCAGAACCAATTTTATGACAAATTATGACGCGCTCGATGTTTCGTCGCGTGGTATCCTATCAGAAGGGCGACTTCGAATGAGCGACTTCTTTAATGCGTCCTTTTGATGGTCGGCTGGTCGCCCTTTCGAAGTCGCCCTTTTGATAATAAACCCCGTCGCGTCTAGAAATAATATGATTGATTGATTGCTGCTGATTCAATCAAGTCGGTTGATTCAATTTTAAGACGAATTACTGAGCTTAGCTGGATTATGCAGGCCAACTATTTTTTTTATAATTGGACCTAACTGCAGATTTAAGATAGACTGGAGATTTCGTCGTAATGTAGTCGAATGGTTATAGGTTTGATTGTTAGGGGTTCAGTCAACATTAATTTTTGCTACTCTAATAACTGACTGACTGACTCGATCCCCGTTTCTCTGATGCAGGACATTCGTCAGGAGATGCAAGCTCAACTGGACCTTTACAGCAGTGAACTTGAAAAGAGTGCCAACGCTAAAATCAAACAGATCAAAGAGGATTATGTCCGTGCGATGACTGAGAAGGAGAAGGTAAGCTAAGACGGCGACGACGAGTTCGCTCCTGGGATGTACGTTGAAAACCTCTATCACAATTTCCAATAATTTCCATATAATTAGATGTCTATAGTGACGTCGAGTCTGCGGTAAACCCCGTAGTTTTGACGGCAACTCGCTTTGAAAGTTCTTGGGGTTGGACATTCGCCACTGACTTTCGCCATTATACTAACTGTTTACGTCAACTTACTAGCAGTTGTTGTAGAACTAGTAGTAGTAGTAGTAGTAGTAGTAGTAGTAGTAGTAGTAGTAGTAGTAGTAGTAGTAGTAGCAGTAGCAGTAGCAGTAGTAGTAGCAGCAGCAGCAGCAGCAGTAGTAGCAGCAGCAGCATCTGCTGTAGCAGTAGCAGTATTAGCCAGTGTGTCCGTTAACGCCCAAATGGCCGTTTTTACGACCGTAAAAAACGTCCAAAACGTGCAAATTTTTCGGTGTGACATAGTCCCAGACAATAACCCGATAGAGACTCGAGCCACGCGCTCGCCAAGTTCAGGGATAAATTTTACTTAAAACATACTCTAGGAGGGGCAGATCAGATGATAAAGCGGATTTTTGTTGAAGGCGAGAGCGAGTGGAGACGGGGGGTTTTGATGGATCAGAGTTGAATTTCTCGAAGAGGTTCCATAATCTTTTGAAGTGGAAAGCCTGTTGAATGACAAGTAGCGGAGTCTGAGGCAGATGAAGGTGGAAGAACTGAGAGTTTGCGGAATTCAGGAGGAGGATCGTTCAGTAGTCAAGGTGCAGTGAAGTATGTGGATTGGTTTGAGAACTTGAGGAGCGTTGTGACTATAGGGTACGAGACAGACAAAGTCAAAAGGTAGCGAGAGAGAAAAACTTTCCGAAATAGGCGTTCAATCGACAAAAAAATCACTAAAGGACTAATTATGACGCGCTAGATGTGATCGCATTGCGGTTGCGTCTAGAAATAATATGTTTTATGAATTGAATGATGTTGATTCAAATCGGTTGATCTAGACTAATTTTAAGAGGAATTACTGAACTTGGTTGGATTCCGATGGCGAACTGCCTTGATAAGTTTTTTGTATAAATGGAACTAACTGCAGATTTAAAATAGACTACAGATTTCGTCGTAATGTAGCCGAATGGTTATAGGTTTTTGTTAGGGGTTCAGTTAACATTAATTTTTGCTGCTTTACTATCTGACTGACTGACTCGATTCCCGTTGCTCTGATTCAGAGGATGAGTTCTGAGGTGGATGCTTACAAGCAGAAGGTGGAACAGGAGGCCACTGCGGCTGTCTTTCGCTACAAAACCCAATACGAGAACGAGCGTCGGGAAAACCAGCATCTTGTATCCGTGGTAAGATAAGACGGCGACGACGAGTTCGCTCCTAGTGAAACCAATTATGAACGTCGTAAACATTGATCCCGCTTTACGGCTATGCGTGTTTTTCTCGGTGATCTGTAGCAAATTATATCAGGGTGCATTGGCTGTCTATTAGTCTATCCGTCTGTCTGTCTGGCTGTCTGTCTGCCTGTCTGTCTGTTCGCCTATCTTAGTCTGTGCTGTTGTATGTCACTGTACATTAATTAGTAGGCCCATATGGTTGTATTTGTTTTCGTCTTTTGGGACCTTTGATAAGGTTCGCGAAAAGCTCAGTACTGAAATCTATGTTTTGGCCTGATAAGATTCGCCCTATATTAAAGCTACGTATTTTGCTGAATAGCTTTCTATCGAAGGCTGCTTAATGGAAGAATGTCAGATTTAATTAGGCCTAACTGTTTACGACATCTGACTACCACGTAATTGTTGTTGTAGTAGTACTAGTAGTAGTAATAGTAGTAGTAGTAGTAGTAGTAGTAGTAGTAGTAGTAGTAGTAGTAGTAGTAGTAGTAGTAGTAGTAGTAGTAGTAGTAGTAGTAGTAGTAGTAGTAGTTGTTGTTGTTGTTGTAGTAGTAGTAGTAGTAGTAGTAGTAGTGAGTAGTAGTAGTAGTAGTAGTAGTAGTAGTAGTAGTTGTAGTGTAGTGAGTAGTAGTAGTAGTAGTGGTAGTGGTAGTAGTAGTAGTAGTAGTAGTAGTAGTAGTAGTAGTAGTTGTTGTTGTTGTAGTAGTAGTAGTAGTAGTAGTAGTAGTAGTAGTAGTAGTAGTAGTAGTAGTAGTAGTAGTAGTAGTAGTAGTAGTAGTAGTAGTAGTAGTAGTAGTAGTAGTAGTAGTAGTAGTAGTAGTAGTAGTAGTAGTAGTAGTAGTAGTAGTAGTAGTAGTAGTAGTAGCTGCTCTCCCGCTGCAGCAGCTGCTGCAGCAGCCTAGTAGCAGTAACAGTATTTTTTATTTTCAGTTGCGTGAAGCAAATGAGGCAAACGAGATATTGATCGCCACTTTGACGAAGGAGCGACTGACCGCTGCGAAACAACAGAAAGAACTGGAGAAGCTCATGAAGGCCTCAAAATCGGTCCACATGTGATGACGATTTGTGGTTTCGTCCCAGTGTAACCAATCCCTCGACTTGGTCCATGCACTGAATTGATCTTTATTTCGGCAAACTTTCGGACAAGTATTATCTGCGGTAGTGACGACAGAATCTTCATCGTCATCATCACTAGTGGACCTAGTAGTGGTGCAGACCGTGCTCTGTTCTGTAAAAATAGAAGAAAAATTTTAAATTACTAAGTTGGTAAAACGATGAGAAGAAGCATCCTCATCATGGCTAAAATCGCAATCACCTGGCTAATAACTTATAAATGAGTGGCTGAGAGCTAGTCTCGGCTATACGGTACCTGTATTTCAGAGTCTGAGATAATTCGATTTTACTGTTTTTCTAAAATAGTGCTTGAAGTGTATTTCTTACAAAACCAAAACCGACTAATTACTAGTACAACTATAATTAAATTGGTCAACCGATTGCTTCTCATTATTCTATCTTAGTCTATCTAGAGAAACAATGCAGTACCCTCCTCTAAAGTAGTAGAGAGTATATTATTTTATATTTATTTATTTTGAACACAACAAAGCACTGATAATATTTAGGATATAAGCTGCATAATAAGCAAAACAAGATCAAGTGTTATCAATTTGATTCTAGAATTGTGTATGTGGCAATACCCATTTCACGTTTCACCGGAATGCAGTGATCGTGTTTTACGGTACCTCAGTCTATAGTCTTGATTACTTTATAACATCCGTTGTAAAAGTAACGGTTAAACTTGCAACCATGGCTTCAAACTTATAAATCTTGATTAGAACTATATATGGGCGTAGATCCATCAGGGACAGAGGGGTCGCGTTCCCCAATAATTTTCTGGGGGGAACGGGATCAGCAATGTCCCCCCAAATAATCAGGGCTTCGTCCTCCCCCCAATAATAAGTTTTCTCCGAAAAAAGGTCAGCGACTTAAAAATACATGAAATTTGTGGCTCTCCGAAATTTTTTGTAACCCCCGTCCCCCAATATTTAACTTGGGGGACGCCAAAGCAAATGCCCCCCCCCAATAAATCAACTTTAGAAATTACCGTACCTGTTAGAAATTACCGTACCGGTTAGAAATTACCGTACCTGTAGTTACAGAAGCCGATTCCAATGGACACTGAACCACAGATGGAAGAACTGACGTTGTTGGTGTTACAGGCACCGTGACGTAATCGGTAGATTGTGATACAGGCAGCTGGCTTAATGTGGAAGTTTCAGCGACAGAGCTTTGTGGTGTACTTAGTATCTTTACAGTCTCGGACATGGATGAATGAGTCGCTGTTGTCTGAGAAACCGACTCCATGCAAGATGTTGAGGGAATCGGATGAGATGAATTCGTTTGTGCAGTAGTAGGAGTACTGCAAGCTTCTGTGTAAGGGACTTCTGTGCGTGGTTTTTTAAACATGGTGCGTATCGACATTTGCACCACAATGCGTTTGACAGCTGATGGCGTGCTGACGCTGCTGACCATGCTGTTCTTTCCAGACTTTCCACCAGGGTTCCTGTTCTGATGCTTCAATACATCTTCAGCTGCTAGCAAAGCATCAAAATGTAGTGGATTGCCAGGGACCTCTTCACTACCTGAGCGCAGCAGACATATTGTCTTTGGTACTGCTACTGCTGGCTGCGATTCTGGGCGACGGCTTGACTCGTGCCGAAATCGAAGGATGCGGCCATCGAGTTCCTGATATATTTCGATCTTGGTGCCGATCGCATTTGCTAGTGCACTCACACAAACATCACCGATATCACTGTTATATATTCCCTTTTTCAGATAGCGGTCCAGTTCCTTTGTTACATCATAATCTGCTACAAGGAACTTCTTATAGGCGGAACGATGTTGAGCAAGTTCTGAGTTGAGACGTTCAACTATATGTTCCTTAGACACGTTCAGCGCTTCTGCGCATGCAAGGATTAGACATAGTCCATCTTTGGGCATCTGACAAATTGCTAGATGATTTTGTCTCAGCAGCTCATCTACAGTCATCTTAAGTGTTTCACACATAATATCTGGTGTAGCCATTCTAATGCTAAACAGAACACACACACAAACAACAGGTATTACAAAACAGCATTAATATTATCATAAAAACAATGATATGCGATAGTGCACAGCATATATTTTCTGAAATGAAATCAATGTTTTCACTTTAAACAGCTATAACTGTACCAAAATTCAATTTTCTCCTAAAAGAAATGTTGGACGTCTACAGGTAGATATTTCTGACCATACTGGCCTAAAATTATCAAAATCGAAAGAAATTTGCCGAAATGGGTCAAAGTAACACTTTGGGAGCAATTTTTGTACAGTGCTACTGGCCGCGAATGTTGAAAAATCTGGGAAAATGAATCATCAACTAAATACATTACATAATAAACCATTAGGTAAAATCATATTTTAGCGCTATAAATTATTTGTGTATACTAATTTACTAAATCTAATGTTTTAACGTTTTTAAAAGCCATTCTAACCCTAATATCAACCCCTACTGACTGAAAGTGTAACCCTATTGACCCTAAATATAACCATACTAACCCAATTCATGATCATAATCCTAACCCTATTGACCCTAATCCTAACCTTACTGACCATGCATGAATTTAAAACGCTAAAATACGATTTTATCAACCTTTATTATCGCTCAATAGTAATCAACATAAAAGTTTACAATTTGAACTCAAATTACAGATTCCCTGTACGTCCCCCAAACTGTTTCTCGGCTGACATTGTTTCAGGACACTCTCAAACTTAAAAAGTTATATGTGTAATTCGCTTCCGGAAGTGAAATATTCCTAATGCTTTTTGACGCTAAGATCCTGCACTATTAATTTGTGTATGCATTGTTTATACATTGTTTACTACTCAAAGACCTCTTATATCGCTCAAGCATAAACTCATCACTAAAACCTTCATAACTTTTTTTCCCAATGGACGATAAAGGACGATTTTTGCAGGAGTCTTCCTTAATACCTTCCGGATAGTTCCCTAAAAAATCAGCTTGTTACACTCAATGTCCGGGTACCAATATAAATTTTTTTGTCTCCCCGTCTAGTATTTAAAATAATTGTTAAAAATATAGCGCAGTCTATTTCATTGACGTCATTGGATGAAACGAGGTGAATTGATTTAAGTTTGCTGCTTGCATCAATATTAAACACACTCTTTCAGAAACCTCAACCGATCTAATCTGTAGCCTACTGTAGTCTGTAGGCCTACATTTAAGTAGGCCTAAGTTAGGCTATGTAAATTTTAACAGTGACTTACAGCTTTTCTCATCCAGATTTGACTAGCATTCAGAAATCGTGAAAAGAAATACAAATTATACAATCATCTATTATCGCTCAGTTTTGTTGTTTTTGTTGTTTGTTTCTTCTTCTTTAGAGCCTCACAACTGTCAACTGTTGAACGAATGAGGAAATGAAACGAATAAGTCCTACTAACTGCTTGCAGTGGTCCAATTTCGACCCCCTCTTGTGGCACTGGCCGCACTGCCAAAAGAGGGGGTCGAAATTGGACCCCCACACCTTTTTTTGGAGGTCGAAGTGTGGGGGTCGGGCCTTAGCAAAGAGGGGGTCCGACCCCCCAACCCCCCCGGCAAATCACACCCTGGTTTCGTGACATTTAATACAGCGACACGAAATACCACGACAGTTAATACCTGACAAATAATCACTAATAGTAGTAGGGTAGTATCCATTTATACACACTTAATCCCGACGACATTTCTATCTCAACTTTAGTAGTCTCGAATGATTTTTTTAAGGGTTTTAGATAAATAATCTGGGTTTAGTAGGGTTGTGAGGTTAATCGTTTTTGGAAGGTTGAGGTTAAGGGAAATGGGAAATTTTACAGCGGTAGTCGACCCAGAATAACGAAGATTAAAGAAGCGTAAACGCATGCCTACACATTGTTCTTTAAAATCACCCTTAAATTACATACATACATACATGTACATACATACATACATACATACATACATACATACATACATACATACATACATACATACATACATACATACATACATACATACATACATACAAATAAACAAACAATCGAAAACCTACATCTGATAGCCTGGTGAAATTATTGCTCTTGTATTCGTAAAGCTGATGACAACCTCCTTTGTTAACCCCTTGGACAAAGTCAACCCCTTGAAGTGTTTTCAAGTTCGTTCACCCACATTCATTTCGCCCCTTCTCTCTAACAGGTCCTGGAGTGGGGCAACTGTTCCCCCCCCCCCAAAGGTCAAAACAAACAAAACCGCAACCAGAATCACAATTAACGGCTGGAGGAATAGCAACTTACACGTACCTGAGCGCAAATACCTAGCAGCTGCTTTGGTCATCGCCCTTTTGGCAATATGCTTCTCTTAGTATAAATTCAGTACTAACAGCCGGCTGAGGATTACCTCTGAACCGGTTGGATATTGTCGACTCTAGAAAAGACAGCTTGAGCTTTGCCACAAAGGCCAAATTATAGATTGTTTGATGCATTGTGCATTAGACACCGGCGTGAGAGAAGTAAACAATAAATAACATGAATGAAGGGGAATAACCCTGTCACATGTCTACGTGTCACATGTCTATACGTAAGTAGTACCGTATTATTGAACAGCTAACACTGGAGTATTTGGTCGATTCAGAGCAACTTTATTGAATCGCACTGGTAAGTCACCTGGTGGCACCAGTTCATTCCGGTTTAATTCAGAAATTCACTGGTTGTATTGAGATGGGAGACTTGGTCGCCGATTGCTTTGGGCGCTCATCTTCTAGGGCAGACAGACAGCACAGGTTCAATTCTTCTCCTTTGAGACGGTTACTGTGTAGGGGCTTTGAGCAAACCCTTCATTCACGGCTGCTCATCGCCGGCGATTGATGTTTAGTCAATAGATAGTGGTTCCTTTTAAATGCTTAAAAAGAATTGTATTCTATTGAGTTGATACCACGACACAATGCGTCAGGAAGTCTTGCAAGAAATCTTATAAGTCGGGAAAACTCGTAGCATTCTGGTCACTTGGAGTTTCGGCAGCGTCGGTAAGGTCAGGATCCCATTTCTGATTCTTCTTCGTGCAGTTTATACCCTGCGTTCCTTCGCTAACGGGTCAGATGGAAAGGCTGGTTCCCTATCTCGTCTTCAGCCTGATGGTTCTCTGCTCGTTCGTGGCAGGTGCTCCACTGAGTCAAAGGTCAACTTTACCGACAGCTGCCGACTTTCACAAGGTAAGACCGCGATATTTCTGACAAGAAAACAAACGTAAGGTCAGATATGTAATCGTAATAGTTAGGTCGAGATTTCTTCAGCTCCCGAAGATAGGCGAAGTCCCGCTAAGTAGGGACACCAATTACAGATTACATTAGAAAATTAATGGTGGCCTTAAAAGAAAGATGATCATGTAATACAGTCTTGTGAAATTGAGGTGATAGAATATTGAGATGCTGTGTGATAGAATATTGAGCCATTGGAGTGATACAATCCAACGATATTGGGATCATGAAATCTTGCGATATTACGGTGATCTGACAGACTGCTACGCTTTCATCAACCAACATATTGACTCATTGCAGATCTTTGAAGATAATATATTGTAGGCTATTTAATGTCTTCCTTCCAGAACTATCTCGAACGTTTCGGATACAAGGACGAAAACTCAGCAATGGAGGTCGAAGCTGAAGCCTTACGAAGCGCTATCGAGGATTTCCAAGCAATGGCCAACCTGCCAATTACAGGTAGGCTATCAGTTCAAGTTTCATCTTCTTGGGCTCATTTTGTGAGGGTTTGAAAACCAGTGTATTCGATCGTGGCTTTGTATTGTCACTTGCCAGGTCTGAATTGTTTCTGACAAGTTTCAGTTTAAGTGGCGCTATATAAATTTGCAATAACGATATTAAAAATATAACAAGAAAGCACATAATTATCAAGTGTATAAGCCTACTTTTCAATCTTTTCGGTAACGAGTTGCCATGAAATAATAAATTTTAACTCGTGCTGTGATGTTATCTGGGGGCACCACTGTTTCTGCTCGTTCTCTTAAAACTTTTCTTTTTTCGAGGGGCCCTTCGCACTGGAAGGCTTCTGATTAGGTTGTACTGCGAGAGGCGCTTTACAAATCCGTAAATAGAATAGAATAGAATAGAATAGAATAGAATAGAATAGAATAGAGTAGAATAGAAGTTTTTATTGGTTGTTTAGTTGCTGTTTAACGACACTGTGCCATGACAAAGATGATTAGCGCCTCCACTAAGTTCTACAATGAAACTTTGCCTGCTTACTCTAACTTTTCATTGCTTATTCAGAGAATTTACCAATGCGTTCACTATACATTGCCTATTGAGAGACTTGACCCATACTTTTACTTCATATTATGTATTGAGCGACTTTACCTATAGGCGTATTTAACTTTACATTACGTATTGAGGGAATTTACCCATGCTTTTACTATGCATTGCGCATTGAGAGAAATGTACCTATACTTTTACTATCCATTACGTATTGGGTAAATTACCGTAGGCCTACTTTTACTATGCATTACGTACTGAGCGAATTTACCCATGCGTTTACTATGCATTATGTATTGGGGGAAATTTACCCATACTTTTACTAGGCCTATGCATTACGTATTGAGCGAATTTACATATGCTCTTACTATGCATTACGTATTGAGGAAATTTACTCATGCTTTTACTATGGATTACGTATTGAGGGAATTTAACCATACTTGTATACTATGCATTACGTATTGAGGGAATTTACCCATACTTGTATACTATGCATTACGTATTGAGGGAATATGCATGCCCGTACTTTTACTATGCATTACGTATTGAGGGAATTTACTCATACTTTATCAGGCATTACGTATTGTTGGAATTTACCCATACTTTTCTTATGCATTAAGTACTGAGGCAATTTACCCGTAGGCCTGCATTTCCTCTACATAACGTATTAAGAGATTTTACACATTAAACTTTCACTTTACATTACATATTCTTCTTCCTATAGGAATCATAGATACTGAAACAGATAAAATGATGCGGGCACCAAGATGTGGACTCACAGACGTTGCACCACAGTCGTCATCACGCAGGAAGCGATACGTCTTATACGGTAAGTAAGCAAACCACTGATAAAAGAATTCATGTCGACATAAAAGAGACACAACTGGTTGAGAATTACTTTGAAGCCTGGGAAATTTTTTCATTAATACGTTTTTTATTAGTTGTATTATTGTTGTTGTCATTGGTATTTTACATTTAACCCGAGGTAGGCTACTCATGATCCTCAGGATTATTGAAAATAGGCGAGTCATTATGTCAGTATAATCATTATTATCATTATTATCATCATTATCATTATTATCATATCAGCATTATTATTGTTATTGTTGTTGTTATTATTATTATTATTATTATTATTATTATTATTATTATTATTATTATTTGTATTATTATTATTATTATTATTATTATTATTATTATTATTATTATTATTATTATTATTAATTTTATTATTATTATTACTATTTTTATTATCATCATCATCATCATCATCATCATCATCATCATCATTATTATTATTAAAATGTCTATAGTTTAAGACGTCATGAGTTACTTAACTGATCTTTCATTTATATAAACGTCTTTCCTTCCCTTTCCTCATTAAATTTTCACTTATCCTTAAAATACCTTATCTTACCTTTCCTTATCATAATACCATACCCGCGTTATCTCACCCATTTTGCTTTTCCTAGCATTACCCTACAATATCGCATGCCATTGCGCTATAGAAGTTCGGAGATTAGATTAGCCAAAGATTAATCTGATCTGATTCAATATCCGGATTCAGATACTCAGTGGGATAAGACGGATCTGACGTACAGTCTCCAGACTTATCCAGACCAGAATCTCACTCAAGACGAAACGAAGTCTATCATCCGTGAAGCCTTCAAGGTAAGACTTCAGATAATCTGATCTCGGTAGATAACATAAATGAGGACCAAAATAATAAGACTTGGATTAACAGTGAGGGGAACAAAGGACTTCACAAATGACCGAGGATAATGGAGATCATTCGTACCCATCGACCCATCAAATGGATGGCGTCGGAAACTGATGATGATGATGATGATGATGATGATGATGATGATGATGATGATGATAATGATGATGATGATGATGATGATGATGATGATGATGATGACGATGACGATGACGATGACGATGACGATGACGATGACGATGAAGATAATGATGCTAATCATCATCATCATCATCATCATTATCATCATCATCATTATCATCATCATCATCATCATCATCCAATATAGAATGTCATCTGAAGTCTATAATAGTGGGATGCGAGAGGTAGTCAGAAGGAGGGTTTAGGGTAATGGCAACACTTAGGCACGAAGAGCAGAAGATCACCATGGACACGGGACGGATTCCAGCTACCCTCTCAAATTAAGGGCAATTTAAGGCCGATTCAGCCTTTCACTCGCCAATGGCAGTAGGACAGGTGGACGCCTTGCATGGCTGCCATACAGTAAAATTCGACTTATGCAATAACTTGTAATCATCCGTTCATACTGCTTTTTGTCAGTTTGAATTAATAAACGAAAATCTTATTTACCCAAGTCCCAACACGTACAGCAGTTCATAAATATTTAAAACATATAATTGTAGTCATGTTTTCATTGCTCATCCAACTTCTACTTCTACTATAACATATTTCCAGCCTTTATCCAACTTCTACCTCTACTAAAAATATTTTAATCCGACTTCTTGTTTTACCGCAATAATTTAGCATTAAAATAATTGTTTCATCGCTCATCCAGCTTCTATTTCTGCTATTAACATGTTCATCCAACTTCTAATGTTACTGCAACAATTTAGAATTAATACCGTGTTTTCATCGGTCATCCAACATCTAGTTTTATTTTATTACATTATATTCATGACCTGCTGTACCAGTTGGGATTTGCATCCGGTTACAAAATAATAACTGAATGAAATATATGAAACTGTTTGTAGAGGTGGAGTGATGTCTCTCCGTTGAGGTTCACGGAGTTGGACAACGCCGATGAAGATGCCGTCATAACGCTGAACTTTTACCGCGGGGCACACGGCGACAGTACGCCCTTCGACGGCAGAGGCAGGGTCCTGGCTCATACCTACATACCGCCATTCGGTAGAGTTCACTTTGACAACGATGAGCTATGGACAAACGGCACGT